>OY992885.1:114701042-115003542 GCA_963921405.1 Cepaea hortensis
ACATACATACAGACATATCAGACATACAAACAGACAGATCGGACATACATATAGACAGATCAGATATACACACAGGAAGATCAGACATACAGACAGAAGAGCATACATATTATCCACACTGCTATATGCTTGTGAAACCTGGACTGTTTATCAGCGACATGCTAGGAAATTAAACCACTTCCACACAGTCTGCCTTAGGAAGCTACTGAAGATTAAATGGCAAGACAAGATCCCAGACACTGAAGTCCTAGAACAGTGATTCTCAACCTTTTTTTGCCTATGCCCCCCTTCACTATATTTTTAGAACGTCATCCCCCCCCCCTTTCGTATTTCCTACCTAAAATTTTGGCCCGTGCCCCCTTTCATCATATTTTCAGGACGTCACCACCCCCCCCCCTTTTCGTATTTCCTACCTACCCCCCCCCCCCCGTCCCTACACAGTATACATATTAATGGAAGCTAAATTTAATAGCACATACTAAAACAAGTCTAGACATCCACATAAAACGTGGTTTGTGGATCTACTTACTTTAGAAAATGAATTTTAGAAGGGTGAGACGTACAGAACCGTAAAGTATGAAGGGAAAAACAATATCAAGTAATCGGTTCTTGTATTAACGCGATCTTGAAATAATCTTAATTCCCCCCCCCCCTGTAAACCCTAAAATTCCCCCCTGTGGGGGGGGGGGATATTCCCCACCGGTTGAGAACCACTGTCCTAGAAAGAGCGTCCATGCCCAGTATCCACACTCTACTAATGAAGAATCAGATTCGCTGGGCTGGTCACTTGACTCGCATGCCAGATCACAGGCTCCCTAAACAATTTGTTTTACCGCGAGCTGCGTTGTGGTAAACGCCCTCAAGCCTACCAGAGGAAACGCTTTAAAGACACTCTGAAAATCTCACTGAAGGCTTTTCGAATTCATCATGACACCTGGGAGACTGCAGCCAGAGACCGAAATTCGTGGCGTACATCATTACGCAAGGGTGCAGTCATTTGTGAAGCAACCAGGACTGCAAGAGCTGTGAAGGAAAGGCTGGACAGAAAAACCACTGCAGGAAATCCTCCTCCTGGAATGTCAAGCATTCTTTGTCCACATTGTCAAAGAACATTTCGAGCCAAAATAGGCCTTATCAGCCATTTTAGAACTCACGGCTCTATACTTTCAACCCCACTGGATGAAATGAATGGTCATCATTCTTGATTTACGAACACCACACCTGACAGATCAGACATACATAAAGACAGATCAGACATACATACAGACAGACAGACAGACAGATCAGACATACATACAGACAGATGATAGTTCAGACAGACATACAGACGGATAGATCAAATGCGACATACAGACAGATCAGACATGCAGACAGATAGATCAGACATACATGCAGACACTTACCTGCCTCGCTAGTGACTAAACTATAATCTGAAATGTCAACCCTTATCTTTAAAACATAACCATAGCTGTAAACTGTAACTTAAACGTAAAGACCACTCAAACTTAGACCGTAAACACAACAGAAAACACTAAACACCGACACTCAAC
The DNA here is from genome assembly GCA_963921405.1 of Cepaea hortensis. NCBI lineage: Eukaryota > Metazoa > Mollusca > Gastropoda > Stylommatophora > Helicidae > Cepaea > Cepaea hortensis. The sequence continues at coordinate 114,702,593 of OY992885.1, forward strand.
ATGAAACCCAACACCTGGCCGTCGACTGGCGACCGGTTATGTCAGGTTGGGGTGTGGTGTGCCTGACTGTGTGTGATGTCGGTAAACCAAGTTGCCGTGAAACCAATTCTCTAGATCTTTCTCCAACATTACAAACTATATTGTTTTCGTCTTCAGTCGCCGTGTTTGGCATTTGAGTGTATATACCGGACATTTTTGTGTCTGTATTGTGTTAGCTTTTTCTAAATAGAATTGTAAACAGAATGCAGCATCAAAGTAAATGGGGCCAGTGTGAAATAAGTGTTATAGGTACTTTCATAACAGCGGTTACGTAAACGACGGATAGAGGGAATTACAGAGACCGTGGGAATCTCGATATATGGCGCCCCATACACGGGAGCTCTCCCGCTGTTTATGCTTCACCTTGACACGGCGAGGTACAAGAGGAACCTGATACGATGAGATGGGTAGGAGATGTACATTACATGTGGAATAGCCCAAACAGAGGCAACACGCCACAAGATGAAGAATATTCTCTGCAATGTTTCTGTGTCAATGGAGATGAGGGAAAGAGTTCCTTAGAGCTATATTGAGTTAACCCTGATGTGTGGAAGCGGATCATGGACAATTACCAGACAAGTGAGGAATTATGTGGAGGCTGCGGAGATGTGGTTTTACAGAAGAATGATGAAAACACCGCGGACAGATAGGAAGAAAACGAAGCACTCACAAAGAGAACTGGTTACTCACATCAGCAGGTGACAGTCCACATTCATGAGAATAGGAAGCTGGAGCATTTCGTCACACTGGAAGGCCGCAGGGGGAGACCAAGAGAGAAGGTGCTAAATCAGCATACAGATTGCAAATACCAACTTACCAGTGAAGGAATATATGGGGGGAAAAAATTAGAAAAAGTAATTATGTATAGCCGATTAAATCTTGAGCAAAATGACTCGGAGAAAGAAAGCAAAGAACACTCCAGATTATAGATTAGTAGACTGAGAAATACGTCACATGTGCAGAGTTGCCAAAGCAGTGTGGTTGCAGAAAAAAATGCAAAGAAATAGAGGATCTAGAAATAAAACACAACTAGAAAGAATTGCATGAAAATATAAAAAGATTTAAGAAAAATAATATAACAGGAAATGGTTGTATCAGAGGAAAATGATGGAGAACTCTCCTTGAATATCAAGAAAACAGTAACAATGGTAATATCAAAGAAAATGGTGTCACCAAAATGTGACATAGAAATAGAAGGGAAAATCCTTAACCAAGTTGATAATTTTAGATACCTAGGGGCATTTATAACATCAGATGGAAGATGTACAACAGAGATTAGGAGCAGAATAGGGCAGGCAAAAGCCGCATTTCAGAAAATGAAGAGTATCTTATGCAATAAGTCACTATCACTGAATGTAAGAAAGAGAGTGATGAAATGCTATGTAGAACCAGTTTTGCTGTATGGCAGTGAATCTTGGAATGTAAATGAACAAATTAAGAAGAAATTAGAAGCAACAGAGATGTGGTTCCTGAGACGAATGTTGCGAATTCCTTGGACTGCCAGAGTAACTAACGACGACTGCCTGAAACAGGCTAACGAAACTAGAACATTATATACAACAATAAGACAGAGACAAATAGCTTTCCTCTGTCATGTGATGAGAAGAGAGGCATTGGAGAACATCGTAACAACTGGAAAGATCGAGGGGAAGAGAGGCAGAGGTAGACCAAGAGAAGTGATGCTGGATAGATTGAGACGGTGGCATGGAGGAATATCAGCAGCAGAGTTGATCCAGAAAACCAAAGACCGAGATCTATGGAGAGTCATTAACGCCTACGCCAGCCGGCACGGCACTTGATGATGATGATGAAAATAGATATAGTAAAAAGATTAACATAATACACAGAAGATCTATTCTAGGACAGCGGGGTCAATAAACCAACATTGTATAATACTCAAGATAGTCCAAACATATAGTTTAGTTTAGTTTATCCGATGAGCTCCTTTCTCCTCCTAACTCAAGCCTGAGTCCGGAGAAGATCACCCCAGCGCACGAACTCCTTAGCACCGGCGAGTATCTTAAAAATACTTTGGGTAGATTTTAAACTCGAAATTTTGCCCGGGCAGCGCCGTTAGGCTTCTCTTTTTCGATTTCCAACTGCCAATGGATTTTTTACGTGCGCAACAATACACACGGGCGTCCGATCTCACTACCCAGAGACCAGGGGAAATTTTTTACTAGAAGTCCACGTGAAAAAGTCCCGGTCCTCACCGGGGCTTGAACCCGGGACCTCCAGCACTCGAGGCGTACACCACACCTCGAGACCACGCATCCCCCAAGTCCAAACATATTAAAGGTTGAAGTTGAGAAGGCTACTAAAAAGATGAAAGAAGGAAAGACTGCAGGTCCCTACAGGATAAAAACAGAGATGATAAAATCCTTATCCAACTTTGGCATTGATACTATCACATAATTTTGTGGTGATATATATATAATACTGGGTACATCCCCAAGGTTTTTAAAACATAAATTTTCATCACACTACTGAAGAAGCCAAGAGCTGTTGATTGTGAGGATTACAGAACTATTAGCTTAATGAGCCCTATAACTAAGATATTCCCCAAGGTCATACACGAAAGAATTCAAAATAAAATATACGAGGGAGTAGCTTAAGAACAACTTGGGTTTCGCAAAATCAGCGGCACCAGAAAAGCAATTATCTGTTTGAGGGTGTTAATTGAAAACAATATATAGAAGTTCAAAAATATATATTTGTTTGTTTTATAGACAACAAGAAAGCTTTTGATAGAGTACAGCGTGAACGACTAATTACGTGCCTTCAAGATATAGGAGTAGACGGAAAAGACATCAGACTTATTAGTAACTTGTACTGGGAACAAGTGGCCTCTATTAGATGCGAAAATAATTATTTGTTGCCGATAGAAATAAAAAAAGAGGAGTACGGCAGGGATGTGTGTGTCCCCAAGCCTCTTCAACCTATACACACAAAGAATGTTTAAACATGCTGGACTTAAACATCAATGGAATAATCATGAACGATCTTAGGTATGCTGACAATACCCTGTTACTAGCAGAAAGGGAGCAAGAGATACAAAACTTAGTGGAACAAGTAAATAGGCACAGTGCAGAATGTGGTTTAGACATCTAAAATAACGAATACTACGATAATTAGCAGTGGAAAGGAAAGTTCATCACTGAATACCACTGTAAACGGGGAGATACTAGAAAAAGTAACAAGTTTCTCCTATCTTGGACATGTAATAAATGATGCTGGCAGAAGTGGAGTAGAAATCAAACAGAAAATAGGAAAAGCCAAAATGCTTTCAACATCATCATGGGGCAGAACTCGCGACATAAACCTACCATTTGAGTGATAGCGTCCCCTGGTTGGTGGTTGTGTGTGTGAACTTTGGTCTGCCCAGATCCCATACAAGATGGTTGGTAATTAAACCAAAAAGCTAGATGACAACGGAAGCCGGCAGGAAACCATATTTATGATTACCGCGCAGGAAAAGTGTACCAAGTGATGAAACCTGGTTATATTGACTTTTCTTGGTTTCCCGTTCACTTTTGCAACCTTATCTGTGCGGGGTGAACTCCTAGACAAACATTGATCATTCTCAGCTCGACTAGAGTTGCACGTGCTTGGCCGCGTCCAGCAGGTGTGACGGAGCGCCGTCCCCACGCCTGTGAAAACTGAAACCTGTAAAGATTCCTGGCGAATTGAACGCGAGACGAAGAAACTGGGGATTGATTTCCGTGTTTATCTGGGAACGGGTTTAATCACAGACAAAATGCTCTCAGCAAAACAATGTTCTTGAAGTAGCCAGATTTTGTGAGTACATCAACAAGCAAGCCAGCGTTTCCAGGACGTGGAATGGCCAAACCCATGCCGCCATCATATTTTAATTGACAGATTCACAAACAAAAACACTTCTTGTTGGAATTCTACAACCGGATGCTTGCTGCTCCATTTTCTGTGTTTTTCCGTGGCTTGAATGTGCCGAGCAACGCAATGTTCAACAACGTGAAATAGCTGGCCATATTCAGGGCGCCATTTAGACCTAGGGCGCCACTCACACCTAGGGCGCCACTCACACCTATGACGTCACATCCAGGGCTCCACTCACACCTAGGGCGCAACTCACAGGGCGCTACTCACACCTAGGGCGTCACTCACATCTAGGACTTCACATCCAGGGCGCCACTCACACATATGACGTCACATCCAGGGCACCACTCACACATATGACGTCACATCCAGGGCGCCACTCACAGGGCGCTACTCACACCTAGGGTGTCACTCACATCTAGGACTTCACATCCAGGGCGCCACTCACAATATGACGTCACATCCAGGGCACCACTCACACATAGGACGTCACATCCAGGGCACCACTCACACATAGGACGTCACATCCTGGGCACCACTCACAATATGACGTCACATCCAGGGCACCACTCACACATATGACGTCACATCTAGGTCACCACTCACACATAGGACGTCACATCCTGGGCGCCACTCACACATAGGACGTCACATCCTGGGCGCCACTCACAATATGACGTCACATCTAGGTCACCACTCACACATAGGACGTCACATCTAGGTCACCACTCACACATATGACGTCACATCCTGGGCGCCACTCACACATAGGACGTCACATCCTGGGCACCACTCACACATAGGACGTCACATCCTGGGCGCCACTCACACATAGGACGTCACATCCTGGGCACCACTCACAATATGACGTCACATCTAGGTCACCACTCACACATAGGACGTCACATCTAGGTCACCACTCACACATAGGACGTCACATCCAGGGCACCACTCACACATAGGACGTCACATCTAGGTCACCACTCACACATAGGACGTCACATCTAGGTCACCACTCACACATAGGACGTCACATCCAGGGCACCACTCACACATAGGACGTTACATCCAGGGCACCACTCACACATAGGACGTCACATCTAGGGCACCACTCACACATAGGACGTCACATCTAGGGCACCACTCACACATAGGACGTCACATCTAGGGCACCACTCACACATAGGACGTCACATCCAGGGCGCCACTCACACATAGGACGTCACATCCAGGGCACCACTCACACATAGGACGTCACATCATGGCGCCACTCACACCTAGGGCGCCACTCACACATATGACTTCACATCCAGGGCACCACTCACACATAGTACGTCACATCATGGCGCCACTCGCACCTAGGGCGCCACTCACACATATGACGTCACATCCAGGGCACCACTCACACATAGGACGTCACATCATGGCGCCACTCACACCTAGGGCGCCACTCACACATATGACGTCACATCCAGGGCACCACTCACACATAGGACGTCACATCATGGCGCCACTCACACCTAGGACGTCACATCATGGCGCCACTCACACCTAGGACGTCACATCATGGCGCCACTCACACCTAGGGCGCCACTCACACATATGACGTCACATCCAGGGCACCACTCACACATAGGACGTCACATCCAGGGCGCCACTCACGCATAGGACGTCACATCCTGGGCGCCACTCACACATAGGACGTCACATCCTGGGCGCCACTCACACCTAGGACGTCACATCATGGCGCCACTCACACCTAGGGCGCCACTTACACCTAGGATGTCACATCCAGGGCGCCACTCACACCTAGGACGTCACATCATGGCGCCACTCACACCTAGGGCGCCACTTACACCTAGGATGTCACATCCAGGGCGCCACTGACATCCAGGGCGCCACTCACACCTAGGACGTCACAACCTGGGCGCCACTCACACCTATGACGTCACATCATGGCGCCACTCACACCTAGGGCGCCACTTACACCTAGGATGTCACATCCAGGGCGCCACTCACATCCAAGGCGCCACTTACACCTAGGACGTCACATCCAGGGCGCCACTCACCTAGGGCGCCACATCCAGCGTGCCTCTCAATCTAGGCCCCCGCTCACATCTAAAGCGCTGCCCACATGTAGGAGACTCATTTCTAGGGCGCTTCCCATATGTAGGGGGTTGCCCACATCTAGGGCGCTGCTCACATCTTGGGCGCCGCTCACATGTAGGGGGCTGCTTATATGTTGGAGGCTGCTCATGTGTAGGAGGCTGCTCATGTGTAGGAGGCTGCTCATGTGTAGGAGGCTGCTCATGTGTAGGAGGCTGCTCATGTGTAGGAGGCTGATTACATGTAGGAGGCTGCTCATGTGTAGGAGGCTGCGTACATGTAGGGGCTGATCACGTGTAAGGGGGTGCTCACATCCAGGTCGCCGCTGTGATGTTGTGGTTAGAACGTCTGCAAGTCTACACAGCGGAGTCCGATTCGATAACCTCCAGAGGCAGGACTATTTTTCGTTGTACCTGTATTGTCTGTCTCTCCCGTTGTCTGTCTCTCCCGCTGTCTGTATTGTCTGTCTCTCCCGTTGTCTGTCTCTCCCGCTGTCTGTATTGTCTGTCTCTCCCGTTGTCTGTCTCTCCCGCTGTCTGTATTGTCTGTCTCTCCCGTTGTCTGTATTGTCTGTCTCTCCCGTTGTCTGTCTCTCCCGCTGTCTGTATTGTCTGTCTCTCCCGTTGTCTGTATTGTCTGTCTCTCCCGCTGTCTGTATTGTCTGTCTCTCCCGTTGTCTGTATTGTCTGTCTCTCCCGTTGTCTGTCTCTCCCGCTGTCTGTATTGTCTGTCTCTCCCGCTGTCTGTCTCTCCCGCTGTCTGTATTGTCTGTCTCTCCCGCTGTCTGTATTGTCTGTCTCGCCCGCTGTCTGTATTGTCTGTCTCTCCCGCTGTCTGTATTGTCTGTCTCTCCCGCTGTCTGTATTGTCTGTCTCTCCCGCTGTCTGTATTGTCTGTCTCTCCCGCTGTCTGTATTGTCTGTCTCTCCCGTTGTCTGTATTGTCTGTCTCTCCCGTTGTCTGTATTGTCTGTCTCTCCCGTTGTCTGTATTGTCTGTCTCTCCCGTTGTCTGTATTGTCTGTCTCTCCCGTTGTCTGTATTGTCTGTCTCTCCCGTTGTCTGTATTGTCTGTCTCTCCCGTTGTCTGTATTGTCTGTCTCTCCCGTTGTCTGTATTGTCTGTCTCTCCCGTTGTCTGTATTGTCTGTCTCTCCCGTTGTCTGTATTGTCTGTCTCTCCCGTTGTCTGTATTGTCTGTCTCTCCCGTTGTCTGTATTGTCTGTCTCTCCAATTGTCTGTATTGTCTGTCTCTCCCGTTGTCTGTCTCTCCCGCTGTCTGTATTGTCTGTCTCTCCCGTTGTCTGTATTGTCTGTCTCTCCCGTTGTCTGTATTGTCTGTCTCTCCCGTTGTCTGTATTGTCTGTCTCTCCCGTTGTCTGTATTGTCTGTCTCTCCCGCTGTCTGTATTGTCTGTCTCTCCCGCTGTCTGTATTGTCTGTCTCTCCCGTTGTCTGTATTGTCTGTCTCTCCCGTTGTCTGTATTGTCTGTCTCTCCCGCTGTCTGTATTGTCTGTCTCTCCCGCTGTCTGTATTGTCTGTCTCTCCCGTTGTCTGTCTCTCCCGTTGTCTGTCTCTCCCGCTGTCTGTATTGTCTGTCTCTCCCGTTGTCTGTCTCTCCCGCTGTCTGTATTGTCTGTCTCTCCCGTTGTCTGTCTCTCCCGCTGTCTGTATTGTCTGTCTCTCCCGTTGTCTGTCTCTCCCGCTGTCTGTATTGTCTGTCTCTCCCGTTGTCTGTATTGTCTGTCTCTCCCGTTGTCTGTCTCTCCCGCTGTCTGTATTGTCTGTCTCTCCCGTTGTCTGTCTCTCCCGCTGTCTGTATTGTCTGTCTCTCCCGTTGTCTGTATTGTCTGTCTCTCCCGTTGTCTGTCTCTCCCGCTGTCTGTATTGTCTGTCTCTCCCGTTGTCTGTCTCTCCCGCTGTCTGTATTGTCTGTCTCTCCCGTTGTCTGTATTGTCTGTCTCTCCCGCTGTCTGTATTGTCTGTCTCTCCCGTTGTCTGTATTGTCTGTCTATTCCGTTGTCTGTATTGTCTGTCTCTCCCGTTGTCTGTATTGTCTGTTTCTCCCGTTATCTGTATTGTCTGTCTCTCCCGTTGTCTGTCTCTCCCGTTATATGTATTGTCTGTCTCTCCCGCTGTCTGTATTGTCTGTCTCTCCCGTTGTCTGTCTATCAGTCCCCTTATCTGTATTGACTGTTTATCAGTCCTCTTGTAGTATCTGTGTCTTAGTCCCACTGTCTGTCTATTAGTCCCATTGTCTGTCTGTCAGCCCCAATGTGCGCTCACACGTCAGAGCGTGTGTGTGTGTGTTTGTATGTGTGTGTATACATATTGTATGTATGTATTGTGTATGTATGCATGTGTGTTGTGTGTGTATACCTGGAAGTAGAGTTAACACTGAGGCCTCTCTGTCGCCAGCCTACGACTCGCCGCCCAAGCCGTGCCCACTGCCTGGAGTCTACAACTACGTCCAGCGGACATCGCAGTGCAAGGGTCAACTGGACATTGGCTGCTCACGTGACTCGGAGATCGTCATAGATGGACGGTGTCCCGGCGGAGAATCGGGTTAGTAGCACGGTGTTCTTCCTCACACATTCATGGTCTTTCATATTTGTATGGTGTGTCGTTGATCCATATTTTGGCTGTCCTTCCTCACACAGACAGTCTTTCATATTTGTGTGTTTACGTTTGCAAAAGGACCTTGACTTGACTGTCCTGTGTCACGTTATCTTGGGCATCCAATTGGCAACAGATGCAGCTACATACACGGACATTCATTCATTCATTAAATGGCAGTAGTTCGCGATAAGTGTCTACATAAGTAACGGGGCAACGGAGTGCGAGCACTGAGCTTGATACCTCCCTCAATTGCTGCTCGTTAAATTATTCAATTAGGGTTGAGGTCCGGGACACCAGGGTCAATGGCAGTCCGATCAAGAGAGAGAGAGAGAGAGAGAGAGAGAGAGAGAGAGAGAGAGAGAGAGAGAGAGAGAGAGAGCACTTAAATACATCGGAATAACATTTGACAGAAGTTTGCCTTCTATGGGCCACGTGGGGAGTTGGTGTCAGAGGTCAGGGAGAGACTGGGTACGGCGGACACGGGCCGGAGGTTGTAGTATAGTCTCTGTACACAATATCACACAGAGCCAGCTGGAGACGTCGGAACCCATGCAAAATGAGGTCACGAGTCACGTGGGGGCTGCACACTGGACACGCCCATTGTGTGTTTGCAGCATATACTTACTGTGTCGTCTACATATGAGAGTCACCGGACGCTACACGCGAGGATCTACGTGGCAGCCATAGGGGACCGGCAGTAGCCTCTGTGTGAGGCTGTGTGTGAGGCTGTGTGTGAGGCTGTGTGTGAGGTCAGGGGACACAGGTTGAAGAGAGGCGGCTCTTGGAGGCTGAGGCTGAAGCTGAAGATACGATTAGACATGTTTGTGAATGTAGTCAGATAGTGCTGCCAGTGGGATGTGCTCTGACTGCATGCCATTCGGAAGCAGACTGTCTAGAACTGGTTTTCACACAATGATATGAGCGTCGGTCGTTCAGAAAGCAGTAGGCAACAACTGAACGTAAACTTGTCTAGTAAACCGTTAGTAGCCAAACATGCCGGGTTGGCTGCGACGTCACGCAAAGAGCGTGCAGCTCACAAAAATGTATTATGTGTATCTGTCCTGGTTTCCTTCTAGCCGATGTTCTTCGATGTTATTATACAGAAAATCAATTGGAGAACCCTGTGAGGCCACTAAGACAGTACATAAATAAACACACATAGTATTATTTGGCGCTCACAGAAGGAGAAGAAGGAAATAGAGATTTGAGGACGCACTAGACAACGTAACATTTGAAAACTATACAGTTACCGACCGGGATTCGAACCTGTCACCTCCAAACGACGACAGGGCCTCGCTGCAGGAACAAGTGTACTTCCACGCATGACCAACTAGACACTTGTTCTCCTTCTATGAGGGCCAAATAATATTATGTGTGTTTATTTATATTCAGTGTTATTACAACTGGATGTAAGGAGCGTGCAGCTAACACGCGTATATTATCTGTCTGTCCTTCCAGCCGATGTTCTTCAGTGTTATTACAACTGGACGGAGAGTGACCAGATCTACGTCATCGCTGGTCGCGTGGGAGATCTGAGGCAAGCAGCAGATTGTTTGGTGAGTATCTGCAAGCTGGATACCTGTACACCTGCATTTAGGTCAACCTGGATATTTAGATCTCTATATGATGTATGTGGAAAACCTAAAAAACTGGGCAACATTAGAGACAGAGGGAGGGGGGAAAGAGAGGGGGAGATAGAGGGGGTGGGAGATGGACCGGCAGGCAGACACAGTTCACAAACACATACATACAAGAGAGAGTGAAAGAGAGGGTGGGAGAGAGACAAACAGAGAGAAAAATCACTCACTTACACCTGTTTTCATCTGCAACTCCCAGGTGTGCAAGGTCACTGCCAATGGCTATGAACTTGAGGCAGATCCAGCTTGTGGAAATGAAAGACTCCATGTCCTGGGTCGACCCATGGAGTTCATCATCAATTCCCCCAGCAGTGAGTATGATCACATCATTCATGACTCATCAAACCCACATCACCATGTGCCAGGCCAATAAGCCTGGGCGGTCATGTTTCACCATCTCACTCCAGCACCAGAGTCGTGGATCAGCTCCGTGTTCTTGTCCCGACCATGTGATGAGGTCAAGCCACCTAGATATTTACTTCTCTGCCTTCCGCTTGTTCTTTTCTCCTCAATCTTGCCAGTTGCCACCAAGTTCTCTAGTTTATTTTTTATCATAACATGCCCAACAAATCTTGACTGTGTACATCCAATTTCTCTCACCAGTTTATGGTTCTCATTTGCTTCTTGCAGGACTTGGTCATTAGTTTTTCTGTCTGTCCATGGTATTCTTTACATTTTCCTCAGAAACCACATTTCCACATCCATTAGATGTTTTTCAGCTTGTCTGCTCATTGTCCATGTTTCACATCCAGACAAAGGTACAGGTACTATGCAGCACTTCAGCATTCTTTTTCTTGTTGCAATTGACATCAATTTATTGGTCACTATGTTTTCCATTTTGCAAAAGACTGCCTTTACCTTAGCGAGGTGAAGATAAATTAGATTTTCAGGGCACATCAACAGTAAAGGTGCAATAGAAACATTAGTCTTCTGAGAAAATACTGGGCCAGCGAGGCCATGGAAGACAGAGAAAGAGAAAGATGTCTGTGTAAAGCTAAATCAGCTGTGTGGCAAATAATAATGTAATCAACATCAACTGTATCTGTAAAATTGATCCTTCACAAACCAACCAGAACATGCATTTACTTTCAGTAATATTTTTCTGTTCCTGAAATGAAAAAGATTATCTCATTTAATTTCCTCTAAAATCTTTCTGTTTCTGAAATTAAGATATTAACTTGTATAATTTCCACTAAAATCAGTCTGTTTCTGAAATTAAGAATATTTATTTGTATAATTTCCACTAAAATCTTTCTGTTTCTGAAATAAAAACAATATAATTTCCACCACCATTGTTCTCTTTCTAAAAAGAACATTATCTCATATAATACTTTCTCTTTCTGAAATGAAGACTATTATTTTTTTATAATTTTCACTGACATCTTACTCTTTCTGAAATGAAGAACATTGTTTCAAATAATTTCCACTGAATTCTTTCTGTTTCTTAAATGAAGAATATTAACTCCTATAATTTCCACTAAAATCTTTCTTATCTGAAATGAAGAACATTAACTCGTATAATTGTCACTGCAGTTTTTCTGTTTCTGACATGAAGAACATAAACTCATGTGATTGCCTCTAAAATCTTTCTATTTATGACATGAAGAACATTAACTCATGTGATTGCCTCTAAAAAATTTATGTATCTGACATGAAGAACATTAACTCAAGTTGTTGCCTCTAAAATCTTTCTGTTTCTGACATGAAGAACATAAACTCATGTGATTGCCTCTAAAATCTTTCTATTTATGACATGAAGAACATTAACTCATGTGATTGCCTCTAAAAAATTTATGTATCTGACATGAAGAACATTAACTCAAGTTGTTGCCTCTAAAATCTTTCTGTTTCTGACATGAAGAACATTAACTCATGTGATTGCCTCTAAAATCTTTCTGTTTCTGAAATGAAAAACAATATCTCACATAATTCTGACCACTATTTTTCTCTTTCTGAAAAGAACATTAACTCATATAATTACCACTACAATTTTTTTTAAAGAACATTGTCTCATAAAATTTCCACTAATATGTTTTTGGTTTCTGAGATGAAAAACAATATCTCATATAATTAACACTACAATGTTTCTGAATTCAAACGTTTCATGTTCTCTCCAGAGCTGTGTTCAGCGAATACCTCTCGGCCTCCGGTGTACCCAGCCCAGTCTCAAGAGTCCCGCGACCAAACAGGAATTTACGACACCAACCCTACCAAGGGCATTCACTCCGGTGAGATCATTGAAACGCACAGTTCTGGTCGAGGCGGTCAGAAAACCAGTGGAATCATCCACGCAGACAACAAGAGTCAACGCATTCTACCAAAGTCTATCCTTATCTGTGCTGCAGTTTTGTTGTGTGGCCTACTTGGCCACAGGTGATAGCAATTTGAGATGTAATCATTTACATAATTAGTTGTGTATCCAGTTAAACATGCCAGAGTTTTGGGAAAACAGGGTTGCCATCATAATCAGATTGGCTTGTCTGCGCTGTTTAATCAGACATTTGAATAAAAACAGTTGTGCCAGATGCTTTTATATGCATTAACACAAACAAACATTTGTTGTGTGATACACTAATGCATATTCGCTTCAAAGATGTTTTGAAAGTTGGTCACAGCGTAGGTGTTTACAAATATTCAAATCATTGCTTTCCATTTACTTGCCAGGAAGAAAAGATTCACCGCTATTATTTCATTTTCAGTTTTAATTAGTCGCAAGATAGAATGATAATACAAAACAAAGAATAGATATGAATAATTTATGTGTTGCTTGACAGAACTAGATATTTATTGTAATTTGATGGGGTGATAGTTTTGTTTGTTTCTGAGTTAGCTTTTGTGTTGTTTTAGTGAAGATTTCAAATATAATAAACTGTCTAAGTGATAATGTTTACAGTGGTATTGAAAAACAAAGTCAGATATTAATTGTATTACTTTGTGCTCATTATTGTTGTTATTATTTTATTATTTGGTTTATGATTTGTTACTTTCCATGCATAAATAAAAGTGTGTGTAGCACTTCAGTATTGTCCTATCTGGCATATCCATTACCTGTGAGTGCCAGGTCAACTCAACAAAACATAAATGAACCATATTTATCTCCAACAGCATCAGCTGTCATATTCTGTATCTCTGACAGCATCAGTTGTCATGTTGTGTGTCTCCGACAGCATCACCTGTCATGTTCCTTATCTTGACAGCATTGACTGTCATGTTCTAAAGTGTAGTTTCCAATGTTTATATTTTCAAATGATGTAAATAATATTTAATAAGTCTGATAAATTTAGTGTTTACATTTATGACTGTTGATTATCATCTTTGTCGTGTTTGTCTCTCTGTTGTTGTTTTTGTTGCTGGAAATCTAACTGACATGTCATGTCTTTTGTTGTATTTATTGCTGGAAGTCTGACATGTCATATCTTTTGTCAACAACAGATGTTTACAACTCCACTGTGTTTGTCAGTTCATTTGAGACTTAATAGATATTTGATGTTATACTTTGTCATATTTTGGTTAATATACAGAGTAAAATCTGGCCACTGTGCTCAACATTTCATGTATTCTCATAGTCTCAACACTTCTCTTGGATGCAGGCAACAACATTCATCATCATCATATTTCAACATGTTCCCAGTGGAGCATGAAACTGCAATAGTTGCTCACAGTATGTTGTGTGTATATAGTTCTTGTCCTCAGACAGCAATCCTTCTAGTCTCCTCTTGAACGGCTTCTCAATTACTCTTATTAATCTCCCCACATTTCTTTTCCCATGTGGGTCCAGCTGTTATCATGTTTGACTGTTTTATTTTTATTTTTCTGTTTCAATGTTGAAGTCATGATCGTGTGCAGCGGGGACAACGTAGTTATATTTTTGGTAATTCTGACCAAACCAAAAATTAAACTGAAATGGTCCCTAGCTCTCTCTCACTCTCTCTACCTACCTATCTGTCAACCTATCTGTCTCCCATCCCCTTCCCCCCTCATCTTTGTTATTCTCTCTGTCCATCGTTTACAAGGTCAGTGTCTTTTTCTAGTCCCATTTGGTCTGTACATCAAGTACTAATGTACATTGAAATGGTCTCTTTCTGTCTATTTATTCTCCCTCCCTTCCCCGAGACATGTAAGTTTCTTCAATTACTCTATAGTAAATGAAATGAAAGAATAATATAAATATCATGATGGGGAGATAATTAAAATACAAGGGACATAAATATGATGAATGATGATGAGTGATGATGATGTTGATGATGGTGATGATGTTGATGATGGTAAGATGTACAAGACAACTAGAGGTCACAGACACACAGCTGATGGAGAGGTACCGCAGCCGCTGGATGATCTGGTATTTTTACATTGATATTTTATGCAGACAAAATCATATCTGATAAAAAACATGTTATGTATTTGTGTCTTGTATGATATATAAATTACAGGGTACTCATTTGCACTTATAGAAGTAGAGGGAAGAAACAGAGATCGGGAGACACTCTAGGCCAGTGTTTCCCAACCTTTTTTGTACCATGCCCCACTTAAGCCTTTCTAAAATTCATATTGCCCCCCTCCCCCGCCCCATGCCCCCCCCCCCCCCCCCCTCAACATATACATTATTTTTAATATTCAAAAATTGAAATGTTCACTAAAGAAACTTGAATGATAGGTTTTAGGAAGAAATCACTAGGTAATTATTGAGCAAACACAGTAAGTAAATTTTCAAAACATATAATGGAGAACTGAAATGCAAGTACAAAATAATTTTAATGAAAGATTTTTCTATATTATTTTAATTATTAGTAATTATTTATTATTTAAATTTAGTGAGATCCTTGCGCTTGATGCTTGCTGCAAAGAGATCTTATGTCAGGTTCCAATTTAGTTAACTTCAGTCTCAAGTCTCCCCGTTTTGTTATATTCAGCCGATTTCTTCCATTTTGGAATTGCCCCCCTTAACAGTCAAATTGCCCCCCTGTGGGGCGTGGGCCCCACGTTGGGAAACACTGCTCTAGACAATGTAATAGTTGAAAGCTGTAATGTAGCCATACTTGAATTTGAGCCTGAATCAATCAAGTGCCATCTCCACACTGAAGGTTGACTGTAACGAGTCTGCTACAGTCTGTTCTGCATTTTTCAGCAGACCTCATACAAGCTTCTCCCAGTCCATCTCTTGATGTTGTCCACCCACCTGTAACAGTGTCTCCCAGTCCATCTCTTGATGTTGTCCACCCACCTGTAACAGTGTCTCCCAGTCCATCTCTTGATGTTGTCCACCCACCTGTAACAGTGTCTCCCAGTCCATCTCTTGATGTTGTCCACCCACCTGTAACAGTGTCTCCCAGTCCATCTCTTGATGTTGTCCACCCACCTGTAACAGTGTCTCCCAGTCCATCTCTTGATGTTGTCCACTCACCTGTAACAGTGTCTCCCAGTCCATCTCTTGATGTTGACCACTCACCTGAAACAGTGTCCATCTCTTGATAGTGTCCACCCACCTGAAACAGTGTCTCCCAGTCCATCTCTTGATAGTGTCCACCCACCTGAAACAGTGTCTCCCAGTCCATCTCTTGATGTTGTCCACCCACCTGTAACAGTGTCTCCCAGTCCATCTCTTGATGTTGTCCACCCACCTGAAACAGTGTCTCCCAGTCCATCTCTTGATGTTGACCACTCACCTGAAACAGTGTCCATCTCTTGATAGTGTCCACCCACCTGAAACAGTGTCTCCCAGTCCATCTCTTGATAGTGTCCACCCACCTGAAACAGTGTCTCCCAGTCCATCTCTTGATGTTGTCCACCCACCTGAAACAGTGTCTCCCAGTCCATCTCTTGATGTTTTCCACCCACCTGAAACAGTGTCTCCCAGTCCATCTCTTGATGTTGTCCACCCACCTGTAATAGTGTTTTCCTCTTGCACTCTTCACCTCCATCATTCCCTCCCCTACATACTTTACGAAAGATCTGTATCTAGTTATCTGACTGAAGTAATTTATCGGGCCTTGATCTTCTCCTGTCATGTTTTCTACAATCCTAGATGTGCAGCAAGTGTTTTGGTGTCTTGTTGACCTTGTGTCCAAGTACACTTATTCCTTCAGCGAGGCATTCCTGCCATTTGGAGGCAGCTGGTTCGATCCCTGGTGTAGCAACATTATAGCTTTCAATTGTTATATTGTCTAGTGTGTCCTCTGTTCTATACTTCCTTCTGCTACTTGTATGAGTGCTCATCAATACTTGCGCAATCATGGTCACATTTGTTGACCGTTTTGTGTGGTTTCTGGTTTGTGTTTTGTATGTGCACGTGTGATGGCTTTCTTGTGCATATTTATGACCTTTGTCAAATAGTTACAATAATTCATTGCTCAGAAACAGGATTTGTGACAAGCCAGCATGGTTGACACATGGAAAGTTGTTGAATGGCGGATGGTTGTGGGGATTAAATATGTGTGTGGTGTGTGTCTTGAATGTGTGTCTGTTATGTGTGTGTGGTGTATGTGTCTTGTATGTGTGTGTGTGTGTGTCTGTTGTGTGTTTCTTGAATGTGTGTTGTGGGGATTAAATATGTGTGTGGTGTGTGTCTTGAATGTGTGTAGGAGTTGTGTGTGTATGGTGTATGTGTCTTGTATGTGTCTTGTATGTGTGTGTGTGTCTGTTGTGTGTTTCTTGAATGTGTGTTGTGGGGATGCAGTATATCTTGTATGTGTGTAGTCAGGATGCTTTATGACTTGAATGTGTGTGTCTGTGTTGACTGTCTGTGTGGAGTGTGTGTGTCTGTTGTGTGTTTCTCGTGTGGTGTATGTGTCTGATGTACATCTTGTATGTGTGTCTGGGCATGTGATGATGCATCTTTTATGTCTTGTGTGTGCCATGTGTGTGTGCGCCAAGTGTGTGTGTGCCATGTGTGTGTGTGTGTGCTATGTGTGTGTGTGCCATGTGTGTGTGTGTGTGTGCCATTGTGTGTGTGTGCCATGTGTGTGTGTGTGCTATGTGTGTGTGTGCCATGTGTGTATGTGTGTGTGCCATGTGTGTGTGTGTGTGTGCCATGTGTGTGTGTGCTATGTGTGTGACATATTTGTATGTACTCTATGTGTGTGTGCCATGTGTGTATGTGTGTGTGCCATGTGTGTGTGTGCCATGTGTGTATGTGCTATGTGTGTGACATATTTGTATGTACTCTATGTGTATGTGCCATGCATGTGGCATATGTGTTTTTTCTGTGAATGTTTGTCTGTGTGACATGTGCGTATATGCCATGGATGTGTGTAAACCACATGTATGCACATGTGTGAAGTAATATTTATTACTATCAACATCAGGGATTACAAAAGGAAACACAAAAGACCACTCACGATATTACACTAGCAACTCTCCCAAATGTTATTTGATGTTACATGTTGCTGAGTGATCACAAGCGTGTCAGTTTGATCTATCTCTGTCTGCATGTAGCCAGCAGGTGGCTGGGGGTTCAGAATGTCCACCTGAAATAGCAAGAGACATGTGTTCAATCCCTGGTAAGACTCAGTGTATTAATGAAATACTAACCTGTACACAATGTGGCGACTGCCTTGGCAAGCGACTTTTATTCCTCAGCCTGGGCGAAACTTTTCAGTATGCACCAGAAATGGCTGAATGCCCGGAATGAAAGTAAACAAATGATTTCATGTTGTTTCATGAACAATGACTGGTTGTATGAATTTGTTTTCTATCTGCCTCACTGGGGGATACAACGGAATAAATTATACTGCAAGGCCTGATGTTGACAAGAAGGGAGGAACATGACTAAGCCAGGCCTGGTGTTGACAAGAAGATAGAGTGGAGGAACATGACCAAGCCAGGCCTGGTGTTGACAAGAAGGGAGGAACATGACTAAGTCAGGCCTGATGTTGACAAGAAGGGAGGAACATGACTAAGCCAGGCCTGGTGTTGACAAGAAGATAGAGTGGAGGAACATGACCAAGCCAGGCCTGGTGTTGACAAGAAGGGAGGAACATGACCAAGCCAGGCCTGGTGTTGACAAGAAGGGAGGAACATGACCAAGCCAGGCCTGGTGTTGCCAAGAAGGGAGGAACATGACCAAGCCAGGCCTGGTGTTGACAAGAAGGGAGGAACATGACCAAGCCAGGCCTGGTGTGAGTGGAGGAACATGACCAAGCCTGGTGTTGACAAGAAGATAGAGTGGAGGAACATGACCAAGCCAGGCCTGGTGTTGACAAGAAGGGAGGAACATGACCAAGCCAGGCCTGGTGTTGCCAAGAAGGGAGGAACATGACCAAGCCAGGCCTGGTGTTGCCAAGAAGGGAGGAACATGACTAAGCCAGGCCTGATGTTGACAAGAAGGGAGGAACATGACTAAGCCAGGCCTGGTGTTGACAAGAAGATAGAGTGGAGGAACATGACCAAGCCAGGCCTGGTGTTGACAAGAAGGGAGGAACATGACCAAGCCAGGCCTGGTGTTGCCAAGAAGGGAGGAACATGACCAAGCCAGGCCTGGTGTTGCCAAGAAGGGAGGAACATGACCAAGCCAGGCCTGGTGTTGACAAGAAGGGAGGAACATGACCAAGCCAGGCCTGGTGTTGCCAAGAAGGGAGGAACATGACCAAGCCAGGCCTGGTGTTGACAAGAAGGGAGGAACATGACCAAGCCAGGCCTGGTGTGAGTGGAGGAACATGACCAAGCCTGGTGTTGACAAGAAGATAGAGTGGAGGAACATGACCAAGCCAGGCCTGGTGTTGACAAGAAGGGAGGAACATGACCAAGCCAGGCCTGGTGTTGACAAGAAGATAGAGTGGAGGAACATGACCAAGCCAGGCCTGGTGTTGACAAGAAGATAGAGTGGAGGAACATGACCAAGCCAGGCCTGGTGTTGACAAGAAGGGAGGAACATGACCAAGCCAGGCCTGGTGTTGACAAGAAGATAGAGTGGAGGAACATGACCAAGCCAAGCCGTGGGGTTGACAAGAAGATAGAGTGGAGGAACATGACCAAGCCAGGCCTGGTGTTGACAAGAAGGGAGGAACATGACCAAGCCAGGCCTGGTGTTGACAAGAAGATAGAGTGGAGAAACATGACCAAGCCAGCCGTGGGGTTGACAAGAAGATAGAGTGGATGAACATGACCAAGCCAGGCCTGGTGTTGACAAGAAGGGAGGAACATGACCAAGCCAGGCCTGGTGTTGACAAGAAGATAGAGTGGAGGAACATGACCAAGCCAAGCCTGGTGTTTACAAGCATATAGAGTGGAGAAACATGACCAAACTTGTCTAGACAGATAGTTATCACTTCAAGCAACAACTGTCTGTTGTAAGCAACAATTGTCTGGACAGACACAATTGAGCAGTTCTAGTTAGGCTGCCTCCGGCTGTATTCAAATGACGTCCCTTAGAGTTATCTGCCCATTGATTGATCACAAAACCAGGTAACTCTGGCTGTCTAGCTAATCAATATCAGCAGATGTTGCCATGGAAACCCGTGGCTCTATCCTCAGGTAAATAGATGCTCACACGTAACAGACTCGTGTTTTAAAAGGCCAGAACCATATTTCTGAACTAACTACTGTCTGCACAAATGTCTTTTTTTCCCTGTGGTTCTTTGATTCCAATCCAGTATTATCCCAGGACCAGATTGCCGAGGTCAGTCAGTAAATTGGTATTTAAAATAATCACCGCTAGAGGCATGCAAGACATGTTCATAATGGGATTGTCTTTGGTACTTATTATGTGTTGTTGTTGCATCTTGAACGTTCGCAATGGCAGAATCTGATTGCGCTTGGCTCAAAATTAATGTATTCATTTAGTAAAATCAACATTAATGTTTGAATTTGGAAATCTAACATTGATGTATAATTTATCAAAACAATATTAATATTTGAAAACAACCATTTCCATTTGTGAATTTGAATACTGAAGACACAGCAGTATATTGCAATTAGTACCTGGCATACTTGGCCAGGAGCACACTACAAATATAATTCAACATATTTTAAAGCAACGAAATGAATACTTTTATCTGAAATATACAAGGCTGCAACATGATGAAGTGATGGTTGACCATTGCATATATAATATAATATAATATAATAAAATATAATGAAGGAAGCAACACACATGTTTCACACGAGGAAGAATGTTGAACTTCAAGTGATGATGACCAGTCTTGACCCAAAATGTACTCCCAAATATGAGCTTGTAAGCAGATGCACTACATGATGGTGTAGTCATGAGTGCATTTACCTATGAAGACAGATGTCCAGGGTTCAAATCCCCAGCTGAGACAGGATTATTTTGTTCTGACTAATACAGGGCTAGGCTTGACCCAGCCCCATCAACTGGGTGCCAGGCCATGTGTAGGATGTCCTGGGAACTGTCTTGCAAGGCAAAGTGATGAAGGAGGGAACTGTCTGGCAAGGCAAGGTGATGAAGGAGGGAACTGTCTGGCAAGGTGATGAAGGAGGGAACTGTCTGGCAAGGTGATGAAGGAGGGAACTGTCTGGCAAGGCAAGGTGATGAAGAAGGGAACTGTCTAGCAAGGTGATGAAGAAGGGAACTGTCTAGCAAGGTGATGAAGGAGGGAACTGTCTGGCAAGGCAAGGTTATGAAGGAGGGAACTGTCTGGCAAGGTAACGTGATGAAGGAGGGAACTGTCTGGCAAGGTGATGAAGAAGGGAACTGTCTAGCAAGGTGATGAAGGAGGGAACTGTCTGGCAAGGTGATGAAGGAGGGAACTGTCTGGCAAGGCAACGTGATGAAGGAGGGAACTGTCTGGCAAGGCAAGGTGATGAAGGAGGGAACTGTCTGGCAGGAAAAGTGATGAAGAAGGGAACTGGCCACTCACATCATGTGTCATGGTCTGGAATATGTGATGGCTTAACACTTCACACCCCAACTGTTGTTTCTATGATGGGAATACCTTTTACACAACATATCACATGTACAGTATGAGTGAACAAACCGTGCCAGGTATGTGGCGACCAACCAAAATACTTGACCATTTTATTTTTGTCATGTGGCTACTGGTCCCAGATACTAATTCTAGTTCACTCTGATCAAATAAAACATTTAAAGATTGAGCACAACCCACTGCTGGCAACGCTGATCAAATTCTGGTATGAACCCAAGGCCTATCCACGTCAGATTGGAAGCACCAGACGAGTTTCGCTCTCGTTTGAGCTCATCAGTAGTGCATACCCCTGACTGGACCCGGGATCGAACTCCAGATCACTGTCTTGTGAGGGGGTGAATAGGCCTTTGGGTTCGTACAGGAATACAATCAGCATTGCCAGTTGTGGGTTGTGCTCAATATGTAAACCTCAAATCCTGAAACAACCAAACAAATCAAATAAAACATTGTTTCCTTGTCTCACATACCTGGCAATGTTGTCCAGATCTTGCCAGGCAGGCTTAGAGTCATTATGTCAGTGTATGAAGTTGCCAGCTTGTACATATGAACTTGTACATGTTCATGAGATCATGAACAATGAGATGTATTCAGTACTTGTGTGTGAGAGTGTAGATGTATTCAGTGCTTGTGTGAGAGAGTGTAGATGTATTCAGTGTGTGTGATAGTGTAGATGTATTCACTACTTGTGTTAGAGAGCTTAGATGTATTCAGTAACTGTGTGAAAGAGTGTAGATGTATTCAGTACTTGTGTGAGAGAGTTTAGATGTATTCAGTGTGTGAGACAGTGTAGATGTATTCAGTTTGTGAAAGAGTGTAGATGTATTCAGTGTGTGAGAGAGTGTAGATGTATTAAATACATGTATGTGAGCTGGTATGCCTCTGCTGTGTTTAACTATTCAAGACAAGAGATGATACTCTTGCAGTTGTGTGATGTCAATCATGATGATAAACACATCACCCATGGAAAGTTTAGGCTGGATGTGTGAGAGAAAGTGTGATCCGGTTACTTGTGCCTTGAACATACGTCAAAGCAATGTCATATTCTCATCGTATTCATTTGTATCATTGGTCGACCATTTTTTTTGTTTTTAGCATAGGTCAAGGACACCTTTGATAAGAGGATTTTGAGCTGAATTCAGTTCTGCCAACGTCTTTAAGCTCAGCATCCGATTGTTTTGTTTGTTTTTTGTTCTTAAAGATTTTGGTACTATGTGAATAATTTTAATATCACATTACTGCAGGACTGAGTTGTGATGTGTTATTGATGTCATACAAATCATGATGGAGACACGACCATGATTGCTTGCCCTTGCCCCCTGCTCATGGTGTGTTCATTCCCCTTAGATTGTGTATTTGAATGCCCTGATCTAAAATTAGAGACATGAATTGTGCATGAACCAAACATATGTACCCTTTTGGTTGCCATATTGTTTGTCTACTGACACCAGTTCTGGCCCTTGTTGTTAGTGCATTGAGAGTGGCACTGCATGCAGTCATCTATATATGGATTGATTTATTGTGATTTCTCTCAGAAATGATCACTCACAGGCAACTGGTAAACTGTCACTGTGATGTCCCTTGACAGTCTGGGCTTGTCAGCTCACACTCAGACAGCACTAGATGATGATGATGATCAAGCTGTCTGTTTCTTGACTCAGATCTGGCTGACCAACTCTCAAGCAGACAGAACATGTCTCCGGAGTATCTGGTGAACTAATGCTATAACTTCAGTTGTATGAGGTTGGGAAATGCATATGTTTGTTGCTGCATGGTTCGTTGGTCAGTGGATGCAGTCAGTCTGGTAGCAGTACAGCAGCTGTCTGAGTTTGTTGGCAGCTTCTGTGTGAGTACAAACGGCAGACGTAACCAGCAAATGCCCTTCCTTGTATCATAGATTCACTGCTGTTTTTTGTCCCCACAAGACAGCTGTAACCTTTTGATTTGAAGCAGTTTTTTTTTTTTTTTGCTACAAATATTTTGTTCAACTTTTCTGTATATTTGCATTTTCTACCATTTTGGAGCCACATGGACTTTGTTTTAAGGTCCACCTCAACCCACAACAATGTCGCTGTTTAGTTCTGCCACTGATTGTCACCTCAGCCCACAACAATGTCGCTGTTTAGTTCTGCCACTGATTGTCACCTCAGCCCACAATAATGTCGCTGTTTAGTTCTGCCACTGATTGTCAAAATGGCACATTGTTTATATTTCAACTGCTACAGTGATATAACAGCACACGTATAAAACAGGCAAGTCCAGATCTCTCAATGCAGACACAGGGATTCAAGAGAGTGACTTAGCACATACAACTGTGAGATGGACTGATCTTGATTAAGATGACAATGACACAAATTACCGTAATGTTTGAGCTGTGACTTGTGTTTAGATACAACTGTGCAGACTAAACACATTCACGGATATATGTGATGTTTACAACTGTGTACAATTTTCTGCCAATTACATACAACAAACAAACGCAATTAGGGTGTTCGCAGAAACTGTCCAATGTCATGATTATTGGCTGAAGTCATTTGCTAATGAATGAAATAGTATTGATTGGCTCCCACGAAGCAATTAGTAATATGATGGGGAAAGACACATACTGTCGAGAAATATCTGAAAACATTAGGCACACCATGTATTACACAATTTCTGTTCACCCAGTGTTCATACCATAGATGGTAATATCTCTTGATAATTCATTTTCAGAAAACATCAAATTCACTTCAGTCTTGATTCCATGAATTAGTTATAATTGTGCAGTGTTGTTTGTGACAATATAACATGTATTCAATGATAATAAATATTGAAATTATTATTGTTGTTAATCTGAAAATATATAATTCATTTGTTGTTTGGTTGTATTGATAAGATGACGTCAATTTTGTACAACAATGCCTGTAGTCTGTGCTGTGTGTAGTTTCTGTGTTCAGTACAAGCTACTGTCTTCTTGACTGCATGAAGATATTCTAGCAGACATTTCAATAACTCATTTGACCAATGATGACTTGAACTGAGATGTGTGGACATACATGTGCGTATGATTTATGTGCTTGTATGTATGGTGTGTCATTTGGTTAATGTATGTATGCTTATGTGGAAATATGTAACAGAATAGTATAACTGAAATCTCAGTATTGTACTATTGATTACAAAAATATATACTTATTTGCAATAAAGATGAAAATAATACAAGGCTGATTTGATCTTGTGTATACTTATTTGTGTTGTCAAGTGTGTTCAGTCGTCTTCGGGGTGTTTGAGTCAGTGGCTCACCTAACTGACTACATCTTCTTCTGTGGCTCCCGTTTTGGATAACTGGTAAAATGTGGGATGTTTTGGCATTTAGCATAACCTGGTCTTCTGCAGCAGAGATTTGAAAAGCTTTGTTACTCTTACAGAGACAAGGGATTGTCCCAAATTTGCTACAGCAAAATTATATATATATATTTATATATTTCTCAAAATAATAATATTGGAGATATTTCTGCACATTTGTTTAGTGTTCATATAGAGTTAAGTTTAATTATATGATATTTTATAACAACTTTGTTTAAAGTGAAGGGCCAATGTTCACATCTGAACAAATGTGTGTAAAGTGAAGGGCCAATGTTCACATCTGAACAAATGTGTCTAAAGTGAAGGGCCAATGTTCACATCTGAACAAGTGTGTGTAAAGTGAAGGGCCAATGTTCACATCTGAACAAATGTGTGTAAAGTGAAGGGCCAATGTTCACATCTGAACAAATGTGTCTAAAGTGAAGGGCCAATGTTCACATCTGAACAAGTGTGTGTAAAGTGAAGGGCCAATGTTCACATCCGAACAAATGTGTGTAAAGTGAAGGGCCAATGTTCATATCTGAACAAGTGTGTGTAAAGTGAAGGGTCAATGTTCACATCTGAACAAATGTGTGTAAAGTGAAGGGCCAATGTTCATATCTGAACAAGTGTGTGTAAAGTGAAGGGCCAATGTTCACATCTGAACAAATGTGTGTAAAGTGAAGAGCCAATGTTCACATCTGAACAAATGTGTCTAAAGTGAAGGGCCAATGTTCACATCTGAACAAGTGTGTGTAAAGTGAATGGCCAATGTTCACATCCGAACAAATGTGTGTAAAGTGAAGGGCCAATGTTCATATCTGAACAAGTGTGTGTAAAGTGAAGGGTCAATGTTCACATCTGAACAAATGTGTGTAAAGTGAAGGGCCAATGTTCATATCTGAACAAGTGTGTGTAAAGTGAAGGGCCAATGTTCACATCTGAACAAATGTGTGTAAAGTGAAGGGTCAATGTTCACATCTGAACAAGTGTGTGTAAAGTTAAGGGCCAATGTTCACATCTGAACATATGTGTGTAAAGTGAGGGGCCAATGTTCACTTCTGAACAAATGTGTGTAAAGTGAGGGGCCAATGTTCACATCTGAACAAATGTGTGTAAAGTGAAGGGCCAATGTTCATATCTGAACAAATGTGTGTAAAATGAAGGGCAAGTGTTCACATCTGAACAAGTGTGTGTAAAGTGAAGGGCCAATGTTCACATCTGAACAAATGTGTGTAAAGTGAGGGGCCAATGTTCACATCTGAACAAATGTGTGTAAAGTGAAGGGCCAATGTTCACATCTGAACAAATGTGTGTAAAATGAAGGGCAAGTGTTCACATCTGAACAAGTGTGTGTAAAGTGAAGGGCCAATGTTCACATCTGAACAAATGTGTGTAAAATGAAGGGCAAGTGTTCACATCTGAACAAGTGTGTGTAAAGTGAAGGGCTAATGTTCACATGTGAAGGAGTAGTAGGTACATGGTGCCAGCCCCATATCTGTAAATACCAGTCGACACTAGGTTGGGGGTAGGGTCATGGTCACGCCGGCCACTTCTACTTCCCACGGCATTTCCTGGTACCCTGGTTAGGCTTAGCTGACCGGGAGTCAAGGTCAGTTGATTGTAATGTTCACTTCAATGGGGATTTGAACAGATGACCGTCAGGTCTGTAGGCAGGTTTGCTAGCAATTACACCACCATGACTTCCATATTGAGTCATATATCCATCCATCCATCCATCATGTGCCATGCCGGTAAGTGTGGGCGGTCATGTTTTGCCATCTCACTCGATCACCAGAGTCATGGATCAGCTCAATGTTCCTGTCTCGACCATGCCACATGGTCAAGCCATCCAGGTATTTACTTCTCGGTCTTCCTCTTGGTCTCTTCCCTTCAATCTTGCCAGTTGTCATCAAGTTCTCCAAGTCATTACTTCTCATAACTTACCAAAAATAATTTTGACTGTCTACGTCTAATGTCTCTAATCAGTTTACGATCTTCAATGTTTCTTGAATGACTTGTTCATTGGTTTTTCTGTCTGTCCATTTCGTATTTTCCTCAGAAACCACATTTCCGCAGCCATCAGATGTTTTTAAGCTTGTCTGCTCATTGTCCATGCTTCACATCCATACAAAAGTACAGGTTCTATGTAGCACTTCAACACTCTTTTTCTCGTTTCAATTGATATCTTTTCAGTATGTTTTTCATCTTGCAAAAGGCTTTCTTCGCAATGACGATTCTTGTTCTAATCTCTTCAAGCATCTCCCATCAGATGTTATGACTGTTCCGAGATAACTGTATCTATTCACTTGTTTAGGAATATGCCCATTTACTTGTATACCACATTGTGGAATTTCCTTCTTCCTAGTGACGACCATAATCTTCTTACTATTTAATTCTAACCCTAGTTGTTCACTGTGTGCCACAACCGCATCTGCTAAATGTTGCAGGTCCTGTTCATTGTGTGCAGTCAAGATTTTATCATCTGCATATCTAATGTTATTTATGTATCGTCCCCCAATGTTGATTCCTTCCATATTTTCTATATTTCTGAAAATATTCTCAGTGTACAAGGAAAAAAGATCTGGAGACATCCCTGTCTCACACCTCTTTTAATAGGCTGATATTGACCTACATCGTTCTCAATTCTGATGGCAGCTTGGTGTTACCAATATATGTTTTTTACAAGTCTAAGGTCTTTTCCATCAATCTGTAGCCTCAAGCATCTTTATCATGTCGACATGTCACACTTTATCGAAAGCCTTTTGTAGTCAATAAAATCAAAGGTGTAGATCTTTGTTTACTTCTATAGAACGTTCAATTACTGTTCTCAGTATGTACACAGCATTTACTGTGCCCTTGCCTTCTACAAACCCACATTGTTCTTCTCCTATTTCGGGTTGTATTCTCTTCCTAACTCTTTGTATGATAATTCTCAGCAAAATCTTCGGGATGAGGCTCATTATACTAATTGTTCGATGTTGATCACATTCCAAGGCTCCTGATTTCTTTGGGATTGTAATAAATATAGAATTACATAATTCATGAGGTATATCTCCAGTATCATTTATTGCATTCAGCATTCCGGTGACTTGGTCTATTCCATATTCTTCTAAGGTATTGATCATTTCTGTTGTGATGTTATCTGTACCTGGGGTCTTTCCAGTTTTCATATGGTTAAGAGCATCCTGAACTTCCATCTTCAAAATTGATGGTCCTTCATTATTATTCCGATGATCATGTTGTTCTTCTCTTGTATCATCATAAAGGTCTTTCTCATAATCTGACCACGAATGTAAAATATGATCTTTTTATATTACGATTATGCCATCTTTGGTTTTTAGGCAACCCGTTGATGTGTGTGTTCTTTTATTAGTGATGTCATTAATTCTGTTGTGCATTAATTTGGTATTCCGGGTGTTGTGTTGGTTTTCAATTTCCTTGCAATTTTCCTCAAGCCATGTTTCTTTTGCCTATTTGCATAGCTTCCTAATTTTCCTGTGAATTTCTTCATATTTTTCCTTATTATTTTTGTTATTTCTTCTTACTTCCATGAGTTTTAAGATTTCTTTCGTCATCCATTTCTTGCGTCCCATTATCTTTATTTTTGGGATGGTTGTTTCTGCAGCTTGGTTGACTGATTTCTTTAATATTTCCCATTGGTCGCTGACATCTTGAAATAATATTTCCATATCGGCCAATGCATCAAATCTGTTCTTCACATCTATGCTGAATTTATGTTTCATCTCCTCACTCTTCAGTGCCTGTTGTTCAAATTGTGTGTTTACTTGGTGTATATTTGACTTTCTTTAATTGTATATGTATATTGCTTAAGAATAAGATTAATCTATGGTCGCTGTAGCAGTCTGCGGTTGGTATGGTTTTTGCGACTTTTAACGCATTTCGAAATCTTCTATTGATGAGAATGTAATCAATCTGATTTCTGATCTTATGATCAGGACTCCTCCATTTCCATAATCTCCGTGGGTGATATTGATACCAGGTGTTTCCAATAATCAAATCATGCTCTTTTGCCCACTGTACAAGTCTGCAACCTCTTTCATTCTCTTCCCCTAGTCCATACTTGCCTACAATGCATCCGTCCTGTTGATTTCCAACTTTGGCATTCAAGTCACCCATTATGATA
The DNA here is from genome assembly GCA_963921405.1 of Cepaea hortensis. Taxonomy (NCBI): domain Eukaryota; kingdom Metazoa; phylum Mollusca; class Gastropoda; order Stylommatophora; family Helicidae; genus Cepaea; species Cepaea hortensis. The sequence goes on from OY992885.1 coordinate 114,731,190, forward strand.
TTTACTTCAGAATTCCGGCATTTCTTGAAGGCTTTCTCTAAATCATTATAAAATTCATAAATGCTGTCATCACTATTGTCTGCTGTTGGTGCATAAACTTGTATGACGTTGACATCAAAAGGGCTTCCACTCAACTTCACCTGTAACACTCTGTCTGATACAGTCCAATATCCTTTGATCGATTTTGCTCTCTCTCTCTCTCTCTCTCTCTCTCTCTCTCTCTCTCTCTCTCTCTCTCTCTCTCTCTCTCTCTCTATCCATTATGCTTGCTTGCTTGCTTGTGTTCGTTGGCTTGAGCTCCAACGCGAAGCCCTGTATGTCGGATGAAGGCATCCTGTTGTCCAACATCAGTGTGATGTCATACAGGACCTGAGTTTTGCGTGAGTATCCATTGTCCCATGTCTGGCTTATTGGTGTGCAGACTGGTGATTCCTCGCCGTACAGGCAGACACTTTCCGACTTCGGAGGAATCGGCGATCCTATTGACTTTAGCCAGGACCCCGAAGGGTCCTGTTGCCCAGGACGCTCGACGTGGACGCGTCAATAGGTCTTGGCCAGTATATAACCCGGCCCTGGTGCCTTGGAAACACCTCTGCGTCCCTCTATCCATTATAATTGCTACTCCTCGCTGTTGTTTCTCTCCACCAGAATAGATTACTCTATATTACTCAGATGTTATAATGCCCATTCCTATCCATATGGTCTCACATATATCTAACAGGTTAATATTTAATCCTCTCATTTCATTCTTAATGTTATCAAATTTTCCATCCCCACTCATAGTTCTTACATTCCAAGTTCCTACTTTCAATGTTGATAATCTTTTGCACTCAGTCTCCTGATGACGGTCTGGGGTCACCTGGTGCACATGACTACCCCTACCGGGCGAGGCTGCTCCTATGGAGCACCCATTTACGCCGTTTCTCTGATTATCGATGAAATTGCAGTTCATGATATTCTTGGCATCCGTAAAGAAGGTAGTTTGCCATTGCTTTCCTTCCTAACAGTGACCATACTGGTCGATGACCTTAGCCATTGTCTCCCCCCCCCCCCCCAAAAAAAAAAAAAAAACAACAACAACAACAAAGATCTTCTGCCTACCGTCATGAAGCTGGAGACCATAACCTACAACTATCTGTTGGCTGCTCCTCATCTTCATACACATATGAACTCATGACCGACATGGGCATATTCTTAAACCGGCAGGCTGATTTCAGCTACACCACCATGACTTCCAAATTGAGTCATATATCTATTCTATATTTGACATATATGAATGTAAGAACAATGCTCACGGTCAAACAACAGACGGATAGACCAGATATGACAAAGAATGCAAGAGGTAAAAGAGAACAGATTGAAAGAGGACAAAGAACGCAGGTCCTGTATTCTATTGCAGAGAATGTCACTAGTTGTTGCACCCCAAATACACAGGCGTGCAGCCAATCAACACAGCAGATGACAATACAAGACACGATACACAGGCGTGCAGCCAATCAACACAGCAGATGACAATACAACACACGATACACAGGCGTGCAGCCAATCAACACAGCAGATGACAATACAAGACACGATACACAGGCGTGCAGCCAATCAACACAGCAGATGACAATACAACACACGATACACAGGCGTGCAGCCAATCAACACAGCAGATGACAATACAAGACACGATCTATGACAGTGACAATCAGGCGAGGAGACGAACCACACAGAAAATACGAACTAACTAACCTGAAAGGACAACTTCAATGTGTCTTTATATGTGTGTCTAATGAACACGATCTGCGGGGGTATAGCTGCCATAACTAAACAGACAAGGCAACAACAATAGAATGGACCCACTCCTACATTTTCTTTACAATGTGACAGATTCATTCCGTTCATTCATTCAGTAGCATGTCCTTTGCAGAACCTCGCTCCCATAACAACCTTCCGGAAAACCTCTCGATCATAAGCAAGATGTCCCGCGTCCGATACACCCATCTGGAGATCATCCATCACATCCTGCACCTATCTTCTCTTTGGGCTTCCTCTTCCTCTCTTCCCAGGCATATATCCCTCCATTATTGCTCTCTCCAAACTTTCGTGACGTTTCTAGAGACCAAAATATATCAATTTTCTTTGTTTTATCGTTTTTAATAGCCAACCTTCTTCAATATTCAGCTCTTGAAGTATTGATGCATGTGACAGATACCATGCTATAACTGATAACTCCATTCCCTCCACTCACGGTGTTATCTCTCTGTGTCCGCTACATGCAAACAACAGCAATTGCAAAGCATCGTCATAATTAACCCTGCAAATAATTGTAATGCAGAGCAACGCAAAGAACCATTATAAAACATCATAGTCATACAAATATCAGAAATACAGTCAACAACAGCAAATACAAAACATTATCATAATTAAATCTTACATGTATTAGATACGGGAATCAGTTATCGAAAACAAATACAAATTATGATCATAATTAAGCATTCAAATATCAGCAATTCAAAACAATCATCGGAAGCAAATACAAATCATGATCGTAATTAAGTAAGCATTCGAATATTAGCAATGTAAAGCAATCATCAAATGTAAACACAGGACATGAGCATACATGAAATATACCGATATGCATGTTTCTTTTTCTCCATATGGCTTTCTTCTGTCTGTTTCTGTTTCTCCATATGGCTTTCTTCTGTCTGTTTCTGTTTCTCCATATGGCTTTCTTCTGTCTGTTTCTGTTTCTCCATATGGCTTTCTTCTGTCTGTTTCTGTTTCTCCATTTGGCTTTCTTCTGTCTGTTTCTGTTTCTCCATATGGCTTTCTTCTGTCTATTTCTTTTTCTCCATATGGCTTTCTTCTGTCTGTTTCTGTTTCTCGATATGGCTTTCTTCTGTCTGTTTCTGTTTCTCCATATGGCTTTCTTCTGTCTGTTTCTGTTTCTTCATATGGCTTTCTTCTGTCTGTTTCTGTTTCTGCATATGGCTTTCTTCTGTCTGTTTCTGTTTCTCCATATGACTTTCTTCTGTCTGTTTCTGTTTCTCCATATGGCTTTCTTCTGTCTGTTTCTTTTTCTCGATATGGCTTTCTTCTGTTTATTTCTTTTTCTCGATATGGCTTTCTTCTGTCTGTTTCTTTTTCTCGATATGGCTTTCTTCTGTTTATTTCTTTTTCTCGATATGGCTTTCTTCTGTCTGTTTCTGTTTCTCGATATGGCTTTCTTCTGTCTGTTTCTGTTTCTCCATATGGCTTTCTTCTGTCTGTTTCTGTTTCTTCATATGGCTTTCTTCTGTCTGTTTCTGTTTCTGCATATGGCTTTCTTCTGTCTGTTTCTGTTTCTCCATATGACTTTCTTCTGTCTGTTTCTGTTTCTCCATATGGCTTTCTTCTGTCTGTTTCTTTTTCTCGATATGGCTTTCTTCTGTTTATTTCTTTTTCTCGATATGGCTTTCTTCTGTCTGTTTCTTTTTCTCGATATGGCTTTCTTCTGTTTATTTCTTTTTCTCGATATGGCTTTCTTCTGTCTGTTTCTGTTTCTCGATATGGCTTTCTTCTGTTTATTTCTTTTTCTCGATATGGCTTTCTTCTGTCTGTTTCTGTTTCTCCATATGGCTTTCTTCTGTCTGTTTCTTTTTCTCGATATGGCTTTCTTCTGTTTATTTCTTTTTCTCGATATGGCTTTCTTCTGTCTGTTTCTGTTTCTCGATATGGCTTTCTTCTGTCTGTTTCTGTTTCTCGATATGGCTTTCTTCTGTCTTTTTCTCTCTCTCAGTACCAGAAATGCTTTCGATCATCTCGGGAAGGCTGGGTTGTCTGTAACCTGGAATCCCGCGAGCACTGAAGATGGGGTTGGCCGTTGATATGTTGAGTACAGGATCTGTTCGGATCTTTCTTTCTGCAGATTCTACACAGTATTTTCAATTTAGTCTTACCCTTTCACGACCATTAAACCTCAGCCACATTGGATGGTCTGTCACCAAATAAAATCTGATTATCACTTTGTGTGATTCAAACAAAAATATATCTTCAACAATTTGTGTGATTCAAACAAAAATGTATTATCAACAATGTATGTGATTCAAGCAAAAATATATTATCAACAATCTGTATGATTCAAACAAAAATATATTATCATCAATTTGTGTGATTCAAACAAAAATGTTTTAACAGCAATTTGTGTGATTCAAACAAAAATGCACTACCATCAATGTATATATTTTCAACAATTTGTATGATTTTTTAAAAAAACATATATTTTCAACAATTTGTGTGATTCAAACAAAAATATATTATATTATCAACAATGTGCGTGGTTCACACAGAGATATGATATTATCAACAGTGTGTGTGGTACACAGAGATATGTTATTATCAACAATACAATGTGTGTGGTTCGCACAGAGATGTGTTACTATTACACTGAATGTCTGTTAATGTAGGTGTCCATATTATTTGAAGAACAAGGGAGACCATGTGGAAAAAAATCCCAGTTAACTTGCGGGTTGAAATTTTAATGGGTTAAGATATTCGTGGTCTGCTGGACAAATTGGGGTGTCTGAAAGATGTCCTCCGTCGCTAGAGGGCGAATCGTGTCACCTGCAGAGAGAAAGCCTGTCGGGGTGTATAAGGCGGAAACAGATGGATCATTCATGGCGATAAATTAGGTCTGGAATATTCGGGCACTTTTGGAAATTAGGTGAATAAATGTAGCTGTTTTCTCCAGATTTATCATTTATTGATGCTTTGAACTAGTTGAAGGAGAACAATTTAAGTTCCAATTAGTCGTGTTAACGGACGTAAGAAGCCTGTACTTATACAAGATGAGCGCAGCAGGCCTTTTCAACTTTTACACGCATTTGAGTCAAGTTGGAGAACTGCCTGGACCGAATATCCGCGGATGAAGAATAAGCAATAATACGTAATATATGGAATATAATAACGAAACTTCTTCACAATGTAATATATGGGACATAATAACGAACATCCTCTAGTAACTCTAGTATGTAATATATGGGACATAATAACGAAAATCCTCTAGTATGTAATATATGGGACATAATAACGAACATAACGAACATCCTCTAGTATGCAATATATGGGACATGAAGAAAATACTTGAGTTCTTGGGCGTTTATTTCCTTGGGTGTTTGTGTTTAGTTAGTTAACTGGTTATCTAGCTAGGAAGGGAGGCTCTCGGCGCAGGTGCACGAACTCCGTCCCACAAGGTGTTGATCCCACTGTCTGTCTGATAACAGCATTTCTTATACGGTCTCAGATAGTAAACTTGGCAGCTCTTCTCAATCATCTCATCTCACATGTGTTGTTGATTACACAGCCCTACACACACAAATTTTGGGGTGCCAAATATGTTATACCTGATTTTGCATGAATGAGAACCAATAAATCAAAATATTACATTTATTTATCTGTAGCAGCTCTAGTGTTTTAAGATACAGACATTTGTGATTTCAATTAATGTAATTACAGCCTGGTCATAATTTATTTTAGTTGTGCAAAACTTTCTAGGTAACTTTAAAGCAGAAAATTATTCTAAATTAGTTGAAAACATGCTGACGAGTGTCTGTAAGCTTGGATGCAACATGAACATAAGATTGCATTACCCCCATAACCATTTACATTTCTTTCCCGAGAATCTTGGCGACTTTAATGAGTTGCAAGTTGAAAGATTTCACTAAGATATAAAAACAATGGAAGAGAGATAACAGGGACATTGGGATACCCACATGATGGCACATTACTTTTGGACCCTTAAGCGCGACTGTCCGGCCATATAATATTCCAGGAAGTCCTCGAAAAGAAGCTTTCTGTGTGTTGACTATAGATTTCAAACATACTAGTGATACAGTTTTAATTCATTTTTTTTTTTTTGGGGGGGGGGGGGGTAGTTTATATGAAGGTAATCAATGCTGAGTAATTACATATAATAGGAATGCAGATTAGAGTCAAAATGCCACTGATGGCACCTAATTTTAGGCTTGTACATAACAATTGCTAATTAATCGTGAAATAGAGAAGTTAAAGTACCGGAAAACGAGATGAACTGGCACAGTGTAATATTATCACTGGGTCGTGAGTGCAGAGAATTGGCAGCGGGCCGCAAAGAGTTTGAGGTGCAACAACTGATCCAGAGTAATACACATCAAGGTGACATAATGATCTATACTGATGCGTCAGTGGTGAGAAACAAACGGAGAGGTTGGGGTTTTATTGCACAGGCTAATGGGTGAGTCTTGAAAAGGGAGAGTCTGGCATATGAGACTACGACCTCCAGCATGATAATGGAGGTGGAGGCAGTAACAGCGGCATTCCGTTGGCTAGAGGAGGCCACTGAAACACACATTGTATTCTTTACGGATTCAAGCAGCATGCTTAGTAAGGTGGAGAAAGGAATGTTCAGTGTGGAATGGCTATCCTCGCTTCAGAGGTCACAGATTGTGAGAATTGTATGGATATTTTGCCCTGGCCATGCGGGAGTGCGGGGGAATGAACAGGCTGATAGTTAGTTAGTTAGTTAGTTAGTCGCAGTTCCAACTTCACAGCAACGGGTCGTCCCCATTATGCTCCATTCCTGTGCCAGTGAATACCATACAAAACGCTCCCCACCGCCCAATGTGAAAAGTGGAAAAGACTTGAGTCTCGACAAACATCAGCACGCACAGATTTCTTGGTGGTAGATTGCCTATGGACAAGGGAGAGGTAGTCTTGCGCTTGTGGGACCAGGTGGAGAAGGCAGGGGAACTGTTTGAGAACCCGTATATGGAAAGAATGAGCTCGTATGGGAATGTCCTGAGTGCAGCGATATCGGTTCTTACCTCAACTCAATCAACTCAACTCATTTGCCCTACTAAGAAGGTTATTCATAGTCATTTCAAAAACTAGAGCAGGTAGATAAAATCTGATGACATTTTTGGAATCAGCAAAACAAAATTACCATTATCAGCTATACAATTTAAGTCACAAACATGTACGTAAACCAGTATAATATGTCAGATTTGGTTGGATAATGTTCAAGTTTGACACCGGTTGTATAGAGTTGGATATAATATTTATTATCTGTTGTTTTGTAGTCATATGTATATTTAGATGTTTCAGTATGTGTGATAGTTGATACATAAGCGCATTTGCTTTTTGACATCCGGTTTCGATTTTTCTATCTATTCTCCAATTTTTCTGTGATCATATTTCCTAGATATTAAAATACCTTCACTTGATTCAATGGTGTACTATTTATCAATATATTTAGTGGACTAGGATGTCTGCTAATCCGCATTAGTTCAGTTTTGATTGTATTTATATTCATACTGCATCTGCTGCATGTTGAACTCGGCTTATTAATATGATTTTGCAGTCTGTCCTCGGTGCTATAAAATAGGCACTGATCGCGTGCAAATAACGCTCATTTATTGCAGGTAGTTCTAACAGCATCATCTTGAAAACTTCTCCACAATCGGACCGGTAGAAAGCCACCAGCTATCTCGTGCCACTGGAATTCCCTACAAGTGGAGGGTATGGAAAGACGTGATCGCCTACAACAACCATGACTCTATAAAGACATTTTGTCTCATTTGGGGAGATAACTGCGCTTTAAGTGTCACATTCATATAGTAATACGATTGTTGCCCTTTGTAAACTCTTCACTTCTGGGAATACAGGTCAAGTCTATGATTACGAATGGTTGCCCTCCATGGTAACGGCAGGACGCCAGTTGTTGCTAGCGTTGGATATTTGATTGTTAGTACCGTTGTTGTTCGTAAAGCTTGATTATTTTGAGTTAATTAGTTGGCCATCTAAAGTGGAATGTCATTTTATCAATTGAGTTAAATACAGTTGTTGATGATAATTTAATTAATGTATCTTTATAAAATACCATTGTTCTAGTAGTAGTAAGTACTCTAGTCTAATGACTTCAACTTCGACCCTAATCCGGGGGTTTTTTTTTAATTTTTTAAAAATTTTTTCTGGTTCATCGTATATCCATTTTAAAGTAACTTTCGCCTATCATAATTTTAGAGACCAATGCTGGCAGTGTATTATTTCATTTATTAATAATATAACGGTCGGCAAGATTATAACGGGACTGAGACCATCAGTATCAGACAGCAGGTAGTAGTCAGTGTAATGTAGTAATTGTAGACTGCAGATATCAGAGGGATATCTGGTACGTGATAACGAATGTTTCCAAAGGATCAAGGAACTCAATTTCTAAGTTATCCCATAATGTTGATGGTATTGTGCCTAGTCCATGCGTGCTTGACCAAACAGCATCATTTATATTGTGATTTCGACAGTGTCACCCCGACTGTCTGATTGACTTTAGCCAGGACGGGCGCCAGTAGCTATGATACCATGCAGTCTACCAGTTTGTAAAGTGTACACTACAAATGACGAGATGCTTATCAAGGCGTTATCAGATTAAGTCACCAACAATGAAACAGTTATCAGCACTCAATACGCATACTTTGATTAAACAAAATAAGGTGATCCTGTTCTGAATCAGAACATTATACTACCTGAACAGTCAATTACACAGACTGAAGTTAGTCCTGTCATCCCCGTGCACATAATATCTGAACAGACAGTTACACAGATTGAAATCAGCCCTGTCATCCACATGCACATAATACCTGAACAGACAGCTGAACATACCCTTCAGAACTACTACTTCGTCTTGCCGTGTGATATTGGTGATCATGTCTGTCAACAGTCGTCTGTCTCGTGTACTGCCAATCATTTCTGATACTGATGTACCTCAATGTCATGATGTCAAACTGTCCAGCCTCTTCTGTCGTGGTCTCCCCAACCTCTCCTCCCCTCCAAAGTTCCAGCTGACACTGTGTGCTCCAGCTTTCAACCTCTCATGATATGCCCAAAGAATGTAGGACTGTCGTATGTCTTATGTCTTATGCTAATAACCAGTTCTCTTTGTAAATTAATATCTCTCAAAATATCTTCATTTCTCTTTCTGTCCATCCACGGAATTCTCAAAATGCAAGACTTCCACATGTTTGTCAATTGTCTACAGAGACAAAGATCCACAGTGTTGGGGGGATAGGGGGGGGGGGGGGGGGCCGCTGAGTCAGCAGGTGAGTGCACTAGCCATTAGATGCCTTGGACTCCGATAGTTATTATTCTGTGAACCGTATTTATGTGTATAATATTAATTGTTGCAGCCACAGCAGCTATGACTCAATTGACTCTGATAGTTATTATTTTTTTTTTTTGTGAATCATAATTGTGTGTGTATAATTATTGCAGGTACTGCAGCCATTCCTATGATAGTTGTTTTTCTGTGAACCAAAATTGTGTGTATAATTGTTGCAGCCACCGCAGCCATGCCTCTGATAGTTGTTTTTCTGTGAACCACAATTGTGTGTATAATTGTTGCAGCCACGGCAGCCATGACTCCGATAGTTATTTTTCTGTGAACCACAATTGTGTGTATAATTATTGCAGCCACGGCAGCCATGACTCCGATAGTTATTTTTCTGTGAACCACAATTGTGTGTATAATTATTGCAGCCACGGCAGCCATGACTCCGATAGTTATTTTTCTGTGAACCACAATTGTGTGTATAATTATTGCAGCCACCGCAGCCATGACCAGCATGAACATTGGCTATGAGTTGCTGCGCAACAGCAGCAGTCAGAAACCGCAGGCGCCGTCTCTACACTTCACCCCTGACCGCATGATGCCGGTGTCCACCATGCATCGCATGGCCCTGAAAGCCAGCGAGAAGATCATTCTCCTGATGAACAACACCCTCATGCTCACCAGGCACCATCGGCTGGCCAACATGAATGATGTCCTTGTGTATCTCACGGTAGGGTAGACGTGTGCGCGTGTGTGTTGTGTTGTATATCTCACGGTAGGGTAGATGTGTGTTGTGTTGTATATCTCACGGTAGGGTACATGTGTGGGTTGTGTTGTGTACCTCACGGTAGGGTAGATGTGTAGGTTGTGTTTGTATCAGTTAATCATAAGGCGATCACTCATCTACTGGTATGTGTGACTGGGGTTCAGTTCTTTCTTCTAGGTGCTCCACTGGCCTTGGTTTAATCCATCAGGATGTTGTGTGTGTGTGTGTGTGTGTGTGTGTGTGTGTGTGTGTATATGTGTGGTGTGTGTGGGTCTTCTTCTGTACCCTAGGGTAGACGTGCTGGACTGCCAGGTTTCACTTAACTCTCCATCCTGTTATACCATGTTCTATTATGTGCAGGCCCAGTTAATGAATGCATGTATATTATTCTTAATTATGTTAGTCATCATGAATGTGTCTGACCCATACAGCAGTACTGAGTCGACAACACATTTAAATAACATCAGTTTTTGTACTAGATGTAATATCTGTTGAATGCCACAAATTCCCTGGTGCTATGAACACCTCTCTTGCCTTTGTATTCTTGTTTCAATATATCTATGTGTTCCCTCATCTTTCCGACATTGCTACTTACACAGGTGTATGGTTCCTTCAATATATATGTGTGTTCCCTCATCTTTGCTACATTGCTACTTACACAGATGTATGGTTCCTTCAATATATCTGTGTGTTCCCTCATCTTTCCGACATTGCTACTTACACAGGTGTATGGTTCCTTCAATATATCTGTGTGTTCCCTCATCTTTCCGACATTGCTACTTGCACAGGTGTATGGTTCCTTCAATATAACTGTGTGTTCCCTCATCTTTCTGACATTGCTACTTACACAGGTGTATGGTTCCACCTCTTGAAGTGAGGTTTCACCAAGGGAAGATATCATTTGCTTGGTTTATTCTCATTACCTTTGCCATTCCCCTATGAATGTGTAGATTTACTTGTTGTGACCTCCCGTCAAGTGTGTTCAGTTTATCTTGTGTCTGATGTGTGTGTGTGTGTGTGTGTGTGTGTGTGTGTGGGTGGGTGGGTGGGTGGGTGTGGGGGACAGAAGGCCGGTGCCATCAGCAAAGACCAAGTCATTGAGCTGCTCTGTCACATTCCATTGAATTAATTTTTTTTGGCTGTTATTGTTTTCTTCATAATCCAATCTATAGTCTGTATAATCCAGTCTATAGTCTATATACTAAAACAACTGAATAAATTATGGAATGGGACAAACAGAACTACAATAATTAGATTTTTAAGAACATGCATCTTTCCCATTGCAACATACGCCTGTGAGACCTGGATACTTACTAAACAAGCTGAACAGCGCATAAACGCCATTGAATATAAATGTTATAGACGGGTTCTAAGAATATCTTGGGTAAGAAAAGAACAAATGCATTCATACTTCAAGAGTTGAATATTGAAGAAGGTTGGCTATTAAAGACGATAAAACAAAGAAAATTGATATGATTTGGTAACTTGAAACGCCATGAAAGTCTGGAGAGAACAATAATGGAGGTTTATATGCCTGGGAAGAGAGGAAGAGGAAGGCCAAAGAGAAGATGGGTGCAGGATGTGGCAGATGATCACCAGATGGGTGTATCGGACGCGGGACATCTTGCTTGTGATCGAGAAGTTTTCCGGAAGGTTGTTATGGGAGCGAGGTTCTGCAAAGGACATGACTGGCACCTTGCCGTCTTGACAGACGATAGTTTGTAAAATGAAGTTATACCTCTCCATTACACAAAGCCTGGGCTGAATTTAGAGACCATGTGTTGCCCAGGCAGCATGATCACTTTCTCGGCCTGTCTAGTTTACTCCAGAGGAAAGGTAAACCAATACGCCTGGAACAAGACAAGCTGCAGAAGCTGCCGGATCAGCAAAGCAATGCTCTAACTGTCCGCCTGTCGAAGCTTCATTCTTAGACCAGTTGCCGACCAAGACTTACGGCCAGGTCTGCCCTGCCATGACATTTAGTCTTTAGATTGCATTTCCTCGCACTAGGGTAAGGCTTGTACCCTCCCAATTGTGGTCGTCCGCCCGAAGCCGCTGGCGCAATGTGGGGTGTTGGGTTTGGTCAGCGTCGCCCAACATTAGACGCTAACAGAAGCAGGTAGTACAGTCTACTGTCATAGGGTAGCTCAGTCATATCTGACTAAGACCTGACATCTGCAAAGGACATGCTACAGAATGAATAAATAAATAGTCTATATAATCCAGTCTATAGCTTATTTAATCCGGTCAATAATCAGTAAGAATAATAAAACTGATAAATGGTATTACATTAACATGTTAACATTACATTAGCCATGAGACTGTTATCTGTACTATAACATTACATTAGTCATGTGACAGTCAGTTGTGGTACAATATTACATTAGTTGTGTGACAGCTGTGGTACAACATTACATTGGTCATGAAACTGGCAGCCGTACTATAACATTACATTAGTCATGTGACTGTCAGCTGTAGTATACCATCACATTAGTAATATCACAGTCAGCTGTACTATAACATTACGTTAGTCATGTGACAGTCATCTGTACTATAACATTATGTTAGTTATGTCGCAATTGAACTTTTATAGTACGTTAGTCATGTGACCGACAGCTGTGGTATAAAATTACATTTGTCATGAGATTGTCAGACAATCATAACATTACATTTGTCATTTGACTGTCAGTTGTATAATAACATTACAATATTCACGTGGCTGTATCTCCTACATGTCACACAACCTAAAATACAGTGTCAATATCTCCTACATGTCACACAGCTGGTCATAGTTTCAATGTTTCTGAAATATCTCCTACATGTCACACAACTAGTCATAATTTCAATGTTTCTTAAATATCTCCTACATGTCACACAACTAGTCATAGTTTCAATGTTTCTGAAATATCTCCTACATGTCACTCCACCAGTCGTGGTTTCAATGTTTCTGAAATATCTCCTACTTGTCACTCCATCAGTCATAGTTTCAATGTTTCTGAAATATCTCCTACATGTCACTCCACCAGTCGTGGTTTCAATGTTTCTGAAATATCTCCTACATGTCACACAACTAGTCATAGTTTCAATGTTTCTGAAATATCTCCTACATGTCACACAGCTGGTCATAGTTTCAATGTTTCTGAAATATCTCCTACATGTCACACAACTAGTCATAGTTTCAATGTTTCTGAAATATCTCCTACATGTCACTCTACCAGTCATAGTTTCAATGTTTCTGAAATATCTCCTACATGTCACTCCACCAGTCGTGGTTTCAATGTTTCTGAAATATCTCCTACATGTCACTCCACCAGTCGTGGTTTCAATGTTTCTTAAATATCTCCTACATGTCACTCCACCAGTCGTGGTTTCAATGTTTCTGAAATATCTCCTACATGTCACACAACCAGTCATAGTTTCAATGTTTCTGAAATATCTCCTACATGTCACACAACCTAAAATACAGTGTCAATATCTCCTACATGTCACACAACTGGTCATAGTTTCAATGTTTCTGAAATATCTCCTACATGCCACTCCACCAGTCATAGTTTCAATGTTTCTGAAATATCTCCTACTTGTCACTCCATCAGTCATAGTTTCAATGTTTCTGAAATATCTCCTACATGTCACTCCACCAGTCGTGGTTTCAATGTTTCTGAAATATCTCCTACATGTCACACAACTAGTCATAGTTTCAATGTTTCTGAAATATCTCCTACATGTCACTCCATCAGTCATAGTTTCAATGTTTCTGAAATATCTCCTACATGTCACACAACTAGTCATAGTTTCAATGTTTCTGAAATATCTCCTACATGTCACTCCATCAGTCATAGTTTCAATGTTTCTGAAATATCTCCTACATGTCACTCCATCAGTCATAGTTTCAATGTTTCTGAAATATCTCCTACATGTCACTCCATCAGTCATAGTTTCAATGTTTCTGAAATATCTCCTACATGTCACTCCACCAGTCGTGGTTTCAATGTTTCGGAAATATCTCCTACATGTCACTCCACCAGTCGTAATTTCAATGTTTCTTAAATATCTTCTACATGTTCACAATCAGTCGCAATTTCAATTTCAATGTTTCTGAAATATCCTCAGGGCAACCACGAAGATCAAGGCATGCCTGGCGACCGGGGTGACTTCTACCGGAGAAAACTGGCCGAGCAGCTCTACCTTCACTACAGCATCCAGAACATCGACCACGTCAATGTGCTGACGTTTGTGGAGGGACTTTGCCGTCTGGAATATGACTGCCGCCTCATTCTGTCCCAACTGGGCTGCCATCGCTCGGAGGCTCCACCTGTCAATATAGATGGCCAGACTTTGGATATCATTGGCCGACTGGCAGATCTTTACTGAAGCTCTGTGATACATCGTGTTACAGTTCAATATTTTACTACATATGATCATTTGTAGGGTTTCTTTGTGATCAGTAAAATGAAATAATACAAATAATAAAATATAAAGCAGATATGTTCTTGATTGGATATTTCCAACTGGGATTAATTTTTGAACTTTTTCAAAATGTACTATTCTCCTGCATTGATTGAGTATTTTAAAAGTTGTTGGGCTGTATTTGCGTCATATCTGTTTACAGCGGAGCTGTAATATTTCTACCTTTTGGCCCACACTTACAACATCCACCTGGCGTTTGATGGCCAGGTTTGCCTTCCCTGGTATATATTGTTCAGCATATCGGAGCTGTAATATTTCCATCTTTTGGCCCACACTTACAACATCCACCTGGCGTTTGATGGCCAGGTTTGCCTTCCCTGGTATATATTGTTCAGCATATCGGAGCTGTAATATTTCCATCTTTTGGCCCACACTTACAACATCCACTTGGCGTTTGATGGCCAGGTTTGCCTTCCCTGGTATATATTGTTCAGCATATCGGAGCTGTAATATTTCCATCTTTTGGCCCACACTTACAACATCCACTTGGCGTTTGATGGCCCGGTTTGCCTTCCCTGGTATATATTGTTCAGCATATCGGAGCTGTAATATTTCCATCTTTTGGCCCACACTTACAACATCCACTTGGCGTTTGATGGCCAGGTTTGCCTTCCCTGGTATATATTGTTCAGCATATCGGAGCTGTAATATTTCCATCTTTTGGCCCACACTTACAACATCCACTTGGCGTTTGATGGCCAGGTTTGCCTTCCCTGGTATATATTGTTCAGCATATCGGAGCTGTAATATTTCCATCTTTTGGCCCACACTTACAACATCCACTTGGCGTTTGATGGCCAGGTTTACCTTCCCTGGTATATATTGTTCAGCATATCGGAGCTGTAATATTTCCATCTTTTGGCCCACACTTACAACATCCACTTGGCGTTTGATGGCCAGGTTTGCCTTCCCTGGTATATATTGTTCAGCATATCGGAGCTGTAATATTTCCATCTTTTGGCCCACACATGCAACATCCACCTGGCATTTGATGGCCAGGTTTGCCTTTCCTGGTATATATTGTTCAGCATATCGGAGCTGTAATATTTCCATCTTTTGGCCCACACTTACAACATCCACTTGGCGTTTGATGGCCAGGTTTGCCTTCCCTGGTATATATTCTTCAGCATTTGGTGGTCTGTGGTGACACATGTCAAGATAAGTCTGCAGCAGAAGCTGACGTAGTAGTGCAACTGAAATACTAATAATTGAACATATATAGTTTTATGAGGTCAAATGGCCAACTCTCTTTCGCTCTGGATTTTCCTTGTCCAGCTTGCATCAAAGTCAGATACCAGTGTAACATTCCCTTGTCCAGCTTCCATCAAAGTCAGATGCTAGTATTAGTATTATTACACTTCCATGTGACATAGTCATCCACGACTTGGTTTGTGTTTATACACTTCTATATTTAGACTAAACTATGGAGCCATGTTGTGTTACAGGAGCCATATTGTTTGACAGGGGTCATGCTGTGTGACAGGAGCCATGTTGTGTGACAGGGGTCTTGCTGTCTGACAGGAGCCATATTGTTTGACAGGGGTCATGCTGTGTGACAGGAGCCATGTTGTGTGACAGGAGCCATGTTGTGTGACAGGAGCAATGTTGTGTGACAGGGGTCTTGCTGTCTGACAGGAGCCATATTGTTTGACAGGGGTCATGCTGTGTGACAGGAGCCATGTTGTGTGACAGGAGCCATGTTGTGTGACAGGAGCAATGTTGTGTGACAGGGGTCTTGCTGTCTGACAGGAGCCATATTGTTTGACAGGGGTCATGTTGTGTGACAGGAGCCATGTTGTGTGACAGGAGCCATGTTGTGTTACAGGAGCAATGTTGTGTGACAGGAGCCATGTTGTGTTACAGGAGCAATGTTGTGTGACAGGAGCCATGTTGTGTTACAGGAGCCATGTTGTGTGACAGGGGTCATGTTGTGTTACAGGAGCAATGTTGTGTGACAGGGGTCATGTTGTGTTACAGGAGCAATGTTGTGTGACAGGGGTCATGTTGTGTTACAGGAGCAATGTTGTGTGACAGGGGTCATGTTGTGTTACAGGAGCAATGTTGTGTGACAGGGGTCATGTTGTGTTACAGGAGCAATGTTGTGTGACAGGGGTCATGTTGTGTTACAGGAGCCATGTTGTGTGACAGGGGTCATGTTGTGTTACAGGAGCAATGTTGTGTGACAGGAGCCATGTTGTGTGACAGGGGTCATACTATGTTACAGGAGCCATATTGTGTTACAGGGGTCATGTTGTGTTACAGGAGCCATGTTGTGTGACAGGGGTCATGTTGTGTTACAGGAGCAATGTTGTGTGACAGGAGCCATGTTGTGTGACAGGGGTCATACTATGTTACAGGAGCCATGTTGTGTGACAGGGGTCATGTTGTGTTACAGGAGCAATGTTGTGTGACAGGAGCCATGTTGTGTGACAGGGGTCATACTATGTTACAGGAGCCATGTTGTGTGACAGGGGTCATGTTGTGTTACAGGAGCAATGTTGTGTGACAGGAGCAATGTTGTGTGACAGGGGTCTTGCTGTCTGACAGGAGCCATATTGTTTGACAGGGGTCATGTTGTGTTACAGGAGCAATGTTGTGTGACAGGAGCCATGTTGTGTGACAGGAGCCATGTTGTGTTACAGGAGCAATGTTGTGTGACAGGAGCAATGTTGTGTGACAGGGGTCTTGCTGTCTGACAGGAGCCATATTGTTTGACAGGGGTCATGTTGTGTTACAGGAGCAATGTTGTGTGACAGGAGCCATGTTGTGTGACAGGGGTCTTGCTGTCTGACAGGAGCCATATTGTTTGACAGGGGTCATGTTGTGTTACAGGAGCAATGTTGTGTGACAGGAGCCATGTTGTGTGACAGGGGTCTTGCTGTCTGACAGGAGCCATATTGTTTGACAGGGGTCATGTTGTGTTACAGGAGCAATGTTGTGTGACAGGAGCCATGTTGTGTGACAGGAGCCATGTTGTGTGACAGGAGCCATGTTGTGTGACAGGGGTCATACTATGTTACAGGAGCCATATTGTGTTACAGGAGCCATGTTGTGTGTCAGGAACCATGTTATGTGACAAGAGCCATGTTGGGCTGGTATCAGCACTGAGTATAGAAGCAAACAGCGCTTAAAACATGCTCACTGAAAGCATGGAGCATGTGACATTGAGCCTTTCTGGCTCCTAGGCGTTCAGATTGTCACGGGCTCCATCCTTTTCGGCGAGCACATTGTAAGTGTTTTCTTTTTCGCTGGCTATGAACTCATGCATATTCCATACACGTGCTACGAGAGGAAGTCAATAAGTAAGCCACAAATGGCTGTAGAAAAATAACTAAATATGATAACAACTTGAAAACAGTTTATTTTTATACATACATTGTCCCTTTATTTCTCAACATAATTTCCACCTACATTGATGCACTTATCGCATCGTTTTATCAGACCTCCCAAACCCGCTGCATAGAACTGCGTGCTCTGTTTTCATTTACTCGCCATCCCACAGAACTGTGTGACTTACTTATTGACTCACCCTCATAACTTGTTCTACCCAGCTATGCACCGCTTTACGAGAGATCGCTAGGGGCTAAATCCACTGAAACCCCACCTTGGCGGGAGACATTTCGCGAGTGACGCTGAAGTCGAATGTGAAATGAAAACGTGGTTTAGAAAACAGAGCACGCAGTTCTATGCAGCCAGTTTGGGAGGACTGATAAAACGATGGGATACGTGCATCAATGTTGGTGGAAATTATATTGAGAAATAGAGGGACAATGTATGTATAAAAATAAACTAGTTTCAAGTTGTTATCATATTTAGTTATTTTTCTACAGCCATGTGTGACTTACTTATTGACTTCCCCTCGTACTTACTACATTTATTAGGTTGCCACTATTGGGGAATGCACCGGACTGATGTTTTGTCTGTGGATTAGCTAAGGTGATAAAGTGTATTTTTCCAGAACAATATAGTCGTGCTTTATTCTCTTTAACCATTTCCTTTTTTTTTTTTTTTTCTCCCTTTGGGAGTTATTCTTCTAAAATATTATAAATCATAATGCATGTTTCATAGATATTACCAAAAGTAACATATTGGACGTTTATTGCATTGTACCGTTGCACAAACAATTAGATCAGCAGTGTAGTGAGACAATGTGAAAGTTGTTCAAATATTTGTATCTCTGTCGTCCTGTTGTATGTAAGAGATTGGGGGTTTGATTTCTTTTCAGTGGGGATAAATTTGCCTGCTGCCTTGTCTTGGTTACAGCTGTCATCTTTACCTTCCCTCATCCTGAACCACTGTAAGAAGTTTACATTTCTACTGGGACCGGTATTTCGTACCTCCTAGAACCCAACGAGCCGAATTTATCTTCTCTTCCTTCAGTGGGTAGACTTTCTCATGAGTAGTCTGTTTGTCATCTCCTTTATGTGTGAAGGTTTCTATCTACTGTAAACTATTACGCTACACCTATTACCAGTGCCCCTGGCCATCAAGCGAACCTCCTCCGACTTTTGAGGTTGTAATTTACACCCCCCCCCCCCCCAAGTGAAGGACGAGAAGTCTACAATTTAGTCCAACTGTCCGGTGTAGGGGTTTAACCCACAACCTTCGCATCAGCACGCCGTGTGGTCGATCTAGCGTTAGAGACACATACATAGGTTAACTGGTATATGGTGCTAACACCGTATGTGTGTAGATCAACTGCCACTCCCCGGTTGGTGTGGTCGATATCACAGCGCGCGTCTCTACTTCCCAGACTATATCATGGCACTTATTTTAGACTGAATGAGCCTGTTAGGCCTGACGGTTTAAACCAAACTCTCGACCTCAGTGGGAATTCGTGTACATGACACAGGGTCCAGCAAGTATAATAAGACTGTAGTGGTGTGGGGACTTCGATCACAGACAGCAGGGAAGGTTAAGGCCGTTGTGGTGTGTCTAAATGCATATCCTGTACCTCACTTCTGGCGTCAGCGAGCTCCGTCCTGGTTTTACCGAACCCCACACAAAACGTCTGTCTTACGTCCTCTTCGAACACCACGGATACCTGGCCACCATGGGTCTAAGCTGAACCCCACACAAAACGTCTGTCTTACGTCCTCTTCGAACACCACGGATACCTGGCCACCATGGGTCTAAGCTGAACCCCACACAAAACGTCTGTCTTACGTCCTCTTCGAACACCACGGATACCTGGCCACCATGGGTCTAAGCTGAACCCCACACAAAACGTCTGTCTTACGTCCTCTTCGAACACCACGGATACCTGGCCGCCATGGGTATAAGCTGAACCCCACACAAAACGTCTGTCTTACGTCCTCTTCGAACACCACGGATACCTGGCCACCATGGGTCTAAGCTGAACCCCACACAAAACGTCTGTCTTACGTCCTCTTCGAACACCACGGATACCTGGCCGCCATGGGTCTAAGCTGAACCCCACACAAAACGTCTGTCTTACGTCCTCTTCGAACACCACGGATACCTGGCCGCCATGGGTATAAGCTGAACCCCACACAAAACGTCTGTCTTACGTCCTCTTCGAACACCACGGATACCTGGCCACTATGGGTCTAAGCTGAACCCCACACAAAACGTCTGTCTCACGTCCTCTTCGAACACCACGGATACCTTGCCACCATGGGTCTAAGCTGAACCCCACACAAAACGTCTGTCTTACGTCCTCTTCGAACACCACGGATACCTGGCCGCCATGGGTCTAAGCTGAACCCCACACAAAACGTCTGTCTTACGTCCTCTTCGAACACCACGGATACCTGGCCGCCATGGGTATAAGCTGAACCCCACACAAAACGTCTGTCTTACGTCCTCTTCGAACACCACGGATACCTGGCCACCATGGGTCTAAGCTGAACCCCACACAAAACGTCTGTCTTACGTCCTCTTCGAACACCACGGATACCTGGCCGCCATGGGTCTAAGCTGAACCCCACACAAAACGTCTGTCTTACGTCCTCTTCGAACACCACGGATACCTGGCCGCCATGGGTCTAAGCTGAACCCCACACAAAACGTATGTCTTACGTCCTCTTCGAACACCACGGATACCTGGCCACCACGGGTCTAAGCTGAACCCCACACAAAACGTCTGTCTTACGTCCTCTTCGAACACCACGGATACCTGGCCACCATGGGTCTAAGCTGAACCCCACACAAAACGTCTGTCTTACGTCCTCTTCGAACACCACGGATACCTGGCCACCATGGGTCTAAGCTGAACCCCACACAAAACGTCTGTCTTACGTCCTCTTCGAACACCACGGATACCTGGCCACCACGGGTCTAAACTAAACTGACAGGGGAAATCAGAGTTGGCGGCCCCCAGAGATGCATGGGTCAGAAGCCATTCTTGCACTCACCAGCCCACCCCCAGGTCATGGGTAAATGATGTCTGTCGAAGGTCTACTCAATGAATTTTAGAAAAGGGTTTTAATGTCCACA
The DNA here is from genome assembly GCA_963921405.1 of Cepaea hortensis. Taxonomy (NCBI): domain Eukaryota; kingdom Metazoa; phylum Mollusca; class Gastropoda; order Stylommatophora; family Helicidae; genus Cepaea; species Cepaea hortensis. The sequence continues at coordinate 114,751,988 of OY992885.1, forward strand.
GCGCGTGTGATTCCCACTAAATCTCATCTCATCATGTTCCTCTTGTACCTTGCGGTGTCGAGGTGAAGTATAAACAGCGGGAGAGTACCCGTCCATCATCTCATCATGTTCCTCTTGTACCTTGCGGTGTCGAGGTGAAGTATAAACAGCGGGAGAGTACCCGTCCATCATCTCATCATGTTCCTCTTGTACCTTGCGGTGTCGAGGTGAAGTATAAACAGCGGGAGAGTGCCCGTGTATGGGCGTCATATATCAAGGTTCCCATAGTCTCTGTAATTCCCTTTATCCATCGTTTACGTGGCAGGTCTCTTCTTTTACTTCAGTCTGGTCTGTACATCATTGCTTGTTGAGGTATACTGTTAGTTGCTAATCTAGGTATATTGCCAAACCATATACTGTTTTTTTTTTTTTTTTTTTTTGGATAACATCTAACGCTGCTATAACGCCAATTTTAATCCTGATTTCTTCATGTCTTATTTTTTTCCCCCTGTTCTTCATACATTGATAAAAGATAAATGATAGGTTCAGATGTCCATCGAACGAATCCTAATGAATGACAGCACGGTTCAAATGTCCCCCACATGTCGCAAAACGAAAAATAGGTCTATGAGAGAAAAATATTGCTTATGATGCAAGCTTCTCACAATCAAGGCGAGATCCTAACTGTTCCTGGTCTGCTACATCAAATACTTCGAGGCATGTAGGTGGCCAACGCGTCTCAGTGACCACCCCATGACACATTACTGCGCTAGTAAATTCATTATGTGGGGAGTCTGAGCAGATCGCTCAATGTGGAGGTCATCTAAATCCAGATGACAGGTTGTGTTCATCCTCATCAAGTGCCTCGTCGACTGACGAGGACGAACATATTTATCCACGTCATCTGACCGCCAACAGCATGTATCATCTCGCTCACACCTTCCGTGACATGACCAAAAGCCGCCAAGAATCTTCTCCCATCTTCTTTTCACACATCTTTTCAGTTGTCACAAATTTTCTAGGTTTTCTCTTCTCGTATGACCCGTAAGGGCAAAGCATATCGACTACCTATTTTTTATGTTTGCGACAAGTTATCTTTGTGTCTTAATATCTTTCAAACAATTTCTATTATTTATTTTGGATGTAGAAAGAATTGTCAGCATTCTTCTGTAAAATCAAATCAACCATCAATAAATCAATAAACCTGGTGCCGTCTCCACAATGAAGGTTGGATGCAATGGATCTCCAATATTGTCTGTCTCTCGCCTTGATTGTACGGTCAAACTGATGTTAGTCCATCTCTTGATGTTATCTTCCCACTTGTACCATTGACTACCTCTTGCTCGCTTGCCCTCATCCTTGCCCTCCAGTGTGGTTTTTATAAGAGTGTTTGTTGTCTTTTAACGTGGCTGAAATATTTCACTTGCATCTTTTTTATTTCTGTCATCAACTCTCTTTTCGTTCCCAGGTTTTCTAGAGCATCTGTATTTGATTGTTTCTGTTTCCATGAAATACGACATATTCTTCTGTTTATCCACATCTCCAGGGCTTCTATTCGACTTTTTACTTGCTTGTTCAATGTCCAGGCTTCCGCGCCATACAATAGTGTTGAATATATGTAACATTTAACAATTCTCATTTTTAATGTGTTGTTAACTCTCTGGATGTTAATACTGATTTCAACTATATTAAAAGCAAGTTTGGCCATTCCTATTCTCTTTTTGATTTCTATTTTACTTCTGCCATCATCTGTTATTATAATAATGTTTTGCATATCCTTTACAGGACATCGCTGCCAACATCAGCATTTTTCAGCTGTATGTTGATTTCTTGGCAAGATTACGCTCAGTAGTTTGCCATTGCTTTCTGGGCGGCCGGCTCAGTTATCCCGCAAGTCACCAGCGGGGGTCGAACCGCTCCCAGCTCTCGCCCTGCTACGAGACTCTGCGTGATAAACGGGATTACGGAGAAAGTGTTGTAACCCCTCGGCCAGAGAGACCGGCATCATCTGTTATTACATGTCCAAAATAGGAGAAATTTGTTACTTGTTCTAGTATCTTCCCGTTTACTGTGATGCTAAAAAAAAAAAAAAAAAAATCAACCGTAGCATAAGTAAGCCAGAAGTCCTATCCCTGTTGATGTCATGTTTAAATTATCTATCACTTCTAGAATTGTGGTCTACCTCTATCGATGTCATGTGTAAATTATCTATCACTTCTTGAATTGTGGTCTATCATTATCGATGGCATGTGTAAATTATCCATCACTTCTTGAATCCTTCAACCGTGTGGTCTCCTCTTGTCTGCTACCTCAGTAATCTGTCTCCATCATGGTGGTCGGTACAGGGGTATTCTCTACAACAGGACATATGAGGCACCTCCTTCCTTCACCTAGTCCGTGGGATACCATTGAGCAAGGTGGAGTAATCGTCTAGCCTCCCACCCAGGGCAATGTGAACCAATGCTAGAATGTGGCGGATAGAGCTGAATTGAATTGTTTAGTTTAGTCGATGGATCAACATCACTGCACACGGGTGCAACCCATAAGTGCTCCGTTCTCTTCCTAACTCAAACCTGAGTCTGGAGAAACTCTGCTCAGTGCACGAACTCCGTAGCACCGGTGAGGATCCTGAAATACTTTGGGTAGATTTTTAACTCGAAATTTTGCCCGGGCAGCGCCGTTGGGCTACTCTTTTTCGATTAGAAGACACAGATTATGGTCGTCACTGGAAAGAAGGAAATACCATCTTCTAATATACAAGTAAATGGGCATATTCTTAAACAAGTGAATCGATACAGTTATCTCGGAACAGTCATAACATCTGATGGGAGATGCCTTGAAGAGATTAGAACAAGAATTGCCATTGCGAAGGTAGCCTTTCGCAAGATGAAAAACATACTGACCAATAAAACGATATCAATTGAAACGAGAAAAAGAGTGTTGAAGTGCTATACAGAACCTATATTTTTGTATAGATATGAAGCATGGACAATAAGCAGTCAAGCTGAAAACATCTGATGGCTGTGGAAATGTGGTTTCTGGGGAAAATGCAAAGAATACCATGGACAGACAGAAAAACCAACGAACAAGTCCTTCAAGAAACAAATGAAGATCGTAAACTGATTAGAGACATTAAACGCAGACAGTCAAAAATGTGTGGGCATGTTATGAGAAGAAATGAATTGGAGAACTTGGTGTCATCTGGCAAGATCGAGGAGAAGAGACCAAGGGGAAGATCGAGAAGTAAATACCTGGATGGCTTGACCGCGTGGCATGGTCGAGACAGGATCACGGAGCTGATCTACGGCTCTATCAGGATGTTTTCAGACGCAGACAAGATGTGTTTTTTTTTTTTGTTTGTTTGCGCTCGCTCGCATTGAACTCAAAGCGCAATTCATACACACTACTTCTAGTAGCAGGGGACTGATTAGCTTTCCCAATAACCAGTGTCCCTCGTCATCAAGCGAACCCACTCTCACTTCTGAGGTACTTGTAACTGACGTCCCCAAGTCAAGGACGTTGTCATGTTAGTGAAGTTGATAAGAAACTGCACTGATAATGTCATGAGCACTGTCGGACGAAGGTTTGACGCTTGCTAAGTGAGGAAAGGTAGGCCCTTTCACATCACAGAACTATGGCAGGAAACTGCTTCGCAGCAAATTGTTAATTGTTGATAACTTCTTCCATTCCGTCTAATAATGACGTTTAATCTAATAAATATAGTTTACAAGCCGCGAAGAACAGCGAATGAACGATGGGCCGACATTGACGACGGGTCTAGTTGTGTAAAAAAAATGTACATTTTCTAGCCTGAAGAGTTCCACCCCGCTCCCAACAACAACAGCAGACGTGAGTGGCAGTGGAGATCGCTGGGTTATTCTTGTCAGTTTGTTTTATTCTTGTTTGCTTTATCATCCAGATATTACTTCATGCATAGTTATAGCAGCTAGTTTTATATAACACAATATTACTAGTGTTGATGATAATATCTAAACAAACAAATAGAATGGAGTTCGTGAGAAACAGTTCTGCGAACCTTGCAACTTCTGACTTACATTCATTGAATCATTGACTACCGCAGAAGTCGGATGTGTCGGCCTAACGGCGCAAGAACGCAGCTCTGCTGTAAACAGGCACAACGCAATCACGTCCGAAAAAAAACTCCGGATGAACGAAGAAGAAGAAGAAGAATCATTGACTATGGTTGACAATGAATGACATCTTCATCAGTTCATTGAAGATAGATAGTTAAATACTATTTATTACTTCAATACTTCTCGTAAAAATGACTAGTGATACTAATAATACTATTACTATTTTACTATTACTTCAAAAAATACTATTACTTCATCAAAGAGTAAGCACAGACAAGTCACTGAAATTGTTCTGGCGACTACATAAAAGTAAAGCATGAGTGGTGTAGTCAAGAATAAGAGCATTTCTGACTTCCAAGGTGCTGACCTCATCTGGCAGAGGACTGACGAGGACAAGGGCAAAGCCCTCTTTGAACGCTACCTTGAGCAGAGCAACCAGACAGACATGGGAGGCCGAAATCTGGCCAAGGAGGTCACCTCAGACAGATGCAAGGCCCAGAACACTTCGGATGAAGACACAGTGACAGTGAAAGAAATCAAGGCTGTGCTTCGACGATCAAAAAACAGTGCTCCAGGTCCTGATGGCATAAGATACGACATAAATAGGTGTACCGACAATGAGCTAGAGAAACTAGCAGACATGTACAACAACAGTATAGGGAGTGCTAGCATCAAGGAGGAATGGTTACACAGCTATCTGATTCCCTTGCCGAAGCCTGACAAAGACCACAAAAAAATTCAGGGATATCGAATTATAACCATGCAGAATACAATAGGCAAGCTGCTGGAGAAGGTAATTGCCAGGAAAATATCAAGCCAACTAGAGAGCCAAGGTGTTTTCCCACCTACCCTGGGTGGGTACCGTCCAAAAAGAGAAACCTGGACCAATGCAGCAGTCTTTGCCCATGATGTCTATGAAGGTTTCCACTCAGGCACTGAAACCGTTGCTGCAGCGATTGATCTTGAGGACGCATACAACAGAGTACCACTGGATTTTTTAATGTTTCAGCTTCTTGAACTAAACGTAAGTCCATTCCTCCTTAGTTGGATCGCTGCAGCCCTCTTCCAACGGAAAGTAGTTTTTAGATGTGGCAGTTGGACTTCGGAACCAACAACAATATATCCTGGCCTACCACAGGGATCACCATTATCTCCGGTACTGTTCAACGCCTACACAGTGAGAATCACCAGTGAGCAGATCACTGGACCTGGCAGGACATTGTCATATGCCGATGATGTTTTAGTGTATCGTCAGGGTAAGGATAGAGAGGAGGTTGTTGTGGAACTACAAACCGAACTCAATCGCATAAGTACTTGGTGTGATGAAGCTGGGGCAATGGTCAACCCAACAAAGGCAACAGTGACTTGGTTCTCGTTGAATAATCATATTGTCAACACTCCAACACCAACTGTAATGCTGTGTTCAGAGACGGTGGAAAGAACGCAGGCAATGAATTACCTGGGGATACGGTTTGATCGAAGCCTTGCTTATAATGTGCACATAGACCAGGTGATAACAAAGGCCAAGCGGGGTTTGGCAGCGATGCGGGTGATGGCGGCAGCAAACTGTGAGCAGCACCATCTATGTCTTCTGTACGAGGGGCTGGTCATGTCTGTTTTGGAGTATGCAATGGCAATCCTGACTCTCAGCCATAAGCAGATAGAAAGGATGGAAAGGATACAGAATGAAGCTATGCGCATTATTCTTGGATGTACAAGAGATACAGCATGCAGGGCGGTGCGCTACCTTCTTGATTTTCCAACCATTGAAGAGAGAATGCAAGTTTGCAGGGCACGCGCCTACCTCAGAATTAACGCAAACACACAACATCCACTGCATAGTGAAATTAGGAAGGTGAAGGGCAGCAGGTTAAAAAGAGGACTGTCGTGGATGGGTCAAGCCGAAGACATTCTTCAACAGGTGTGTTCACTTGAGGACTTAGAACCTGGCGAGGAGTGGGTGCAAGTGCCAACAGACTTCTGCACATCCTTTTCAGTTTGCATCCAACTAGATAGAAAATGCAGACAAGAAAATCCGGCTGCTGTTGAGGCTGAAGTACAAGCATTGATTTTTGAGAATTCGCTAGACGGTGACGCGGTCATCTACACAGATGGGTCGGTCGTCCGACATGTGAGAAGCTCATGGGCCTTTACAGCTCGGGCCGGAGGGAGAATTGTGAAGCAGGACTCTGGTGCTTTCACTGAAACCACAAGTAGCCTGACCATGGAAGTCATGGCAGTAAGTAAAGCAATAACATGGCTCGAGACACAGACATTCACTAGGGCTTGTTTCCTTAGCGACTCAATGAACATGATCAAGAGGATAGAGGAGGGGTCGATCCGAAGAGAATGGTTGCTGCCTCTGAAGCGGTCTCGGCTGGCAAAGATTAGTTTCATCTTCGTGCCAGGGCATGCGGGAGTACAAGGGAATGAGCGGGCTGACAAGCTCGCAGGTGAGGCTACTGTGGAGGGCGGTCGTGCCATGGACTAGGCTGACATTCTGAATGCTCTACGAGAAGTGAGACTTTTGCGAGAACCAAGTGATGACTGTGAATCTACAACAATGGCCAGACTGTGAGAGCAGCAAATTAAAAGAGGGGTGGCCAAACAAGAACACTACGCAGGAAGCCAAAGAAGATTGATTAACCAACACAGAACTGGCGTCGTTAGCCGCTACACGCTGCGGGATTTGCTGAGGAGGGGATCCGAGCACTTATGGACTGAATGGTTCGATGTGCAAAGAGGATGATCTGTCGACTAACTAACTAACTATTACTTCAATACTGAATAGTGAAATTAAATACTAAGTGACTAGCCTTTCTTTACTTTTACTTTTACTAGCAGTCAATTCCAGAATTTTTCGGTTGTTTGTGATTCCTGGGCAAGTTTATGTTCAGTAGTTTGCATTGCTTTTTGAACGACAGGCACTCATATCATTGTATGAAACCAACGCAATGCTGTCTGCTTCTGAATTGCATGCAGCTGTGTTTCAAAAGCAGTATGCAGGATTAGGAATTGCATTTGTAGCCTCTTCGCCACAGAGCTGTGCTGAAAACCTTGCATCTTCAACTGACACAGCTCTGAAGTCCATACAGCCGCATTAAATAAATAATATTCACAATTTTCTGAGAAGGATAGATGGTGAGGAAGAAACTGAATACCCTCGCTTCATTATACCAAGCCCTACCTAGAATATGCGAAGGTCTAACACTCACATGCTAACAACAATATCTGCTATGGAGCAACCTTTATTTTAACTCTTTACCATCAATATTATGGTGATGATAATAATAATAATAATATATTTGCTGTGTGATTCTGTATATTAATTCAGTTCCATTTGTTTGTCTCAGAATATTGTTGATGAGAATGGTTGCAGTTGTGACGCAGATTTGGTCTTGATGAGCTCTCACAAGCTTAAGTGTTGTACACTGTAGAGGTACGTTATGTGATTGGTCCCTCATTGACCTGTTTAAATAGCTTTGGTTACATTTGATGTGATCAACCAGTGGTTGACTACATAACACTGCTGTTGGGTGCTCATGCTGTCTGATACATGACTTGAGGCCAGTATTGCTGAAGTGCACAGAGTGTGGTGGCTTGCCCATGTAAACCACAGACCTGATAGACATATTCTACAGGACATTCTCTATGGGCAGCAGGCACATGATAATGGAAAAATTAGATGTCATCCATGATATGATTCACAGATACGTGCACGCAAGACATGAAAACGTTGGGTATAGACACAACAACCTGGCGAGGAAAGACTGTAATATGTGGAGATGCAAAGTAAGGATTCTTCTGGAAATCATACAATTGGTGACAAGAGATTACTGTAATAAGCACAGGAGAAAAGAACACACTGGGAGAAATGCTAAGCTCTGTGCATCTTTTCCTAGAAATATATGAGTGACAGGTGCTGTTATAGGGTACATTTTCCCCTGGAATACATGACTGAAGGGGGATGTTATAGGATGCATCTACTCCTGGAAATAAATGACTGAAGGGGGATGTTATAGGATGCATCTTCCCCTGGAAATACATGACTAAAGGAGGCTGTTATAGGGTGCATTTATCCCTGGAAATACATGACTGAAGGGGGCTGTTATAGGGTGCATTTATGCACGGAAATACATGACTGAAGGGGGCTGTTATAGGGTGCATTTATCTCTGGAAATACATGACTGAAGGGGGCTGTTATAGGGTGCATTATCTAGGTAGGAAGGTGCCGGACACAGCAAGCCATCAGTGCCATGATTGTCTAGCTTATAAGGGTAGTTGTATATTCTCACAAAGACTGAACTCAAACCCCATGTATTGGTGTTGAGGTTGTCTAGCTTATAAGGGTAGTTGTATATTCTCTCAAAGACTGAACTCAAACCCCATGCATTGGTGTCAAGGTTGTCTAGGCCCTTACGAGGGCCTGTTTCTGTCAGAGTGGGGAGTTTCTGCATGTGTACATTCCCTGTTGCTAGCCAAAATTACCATGATGACATTTCTTTCTACTGATCAGGTGGGAAGTTGTTCCCACACAGACCTGCCCACTAACAGATTGTAACCATGCTGGATTATGAGAACCAAATCTTCCTGGACATGTTCCATGACGATGGTCTACTTATTATGTCCAGGTATTGAGTTGAGTCACTTAGCCATGTTTTTATTTGTAGATCGTGGACAGGTTGTTCCTCTACAGTACAAAAAATAGTCTAACTGGGGAATATTGTAAGGTTGAACTTTGTAAAGTGGAATATAGTCTAACAGGGGAATATTGTAAGGTTGAACTTTGTAAAGTAGAATATAGTCTAACAGGGGAATATTGTAAGGTTGAACTATGTAAAGTTGAATATATCTAACAGGGGAATATTGTAAGGTTGAACTTTGTAAAGTAGAAAATGGTCTAACAGGGGAATATTGTATGGTTGAACTGTATCACTGCAAGATAGTCATTGTAAAGTTTAACTTGAAAAGTGGAATATAGTCATTCTAAGATTGAACTTGAGCATTGGAGTATAGATTCTTTGAAATGTAGTCATTGTAAACTTTATGTAAATGTAATCATTGCAAAGTCTATGGCAATTGTAAGGTTTAACTTGAATGTTGGATTATAGCCATAGTAAGGTTTAACTTGAGTGTTGGAGTATGGCCATAGTAAGGTTTAACTTGAGTGTTGGAGTATGGCCATTGTACATTTTAATTTGAGCATTTAAATATAGTCATTATAAAGATTAACTTGAGCGTTGGAATATAGTCATTGTAAGGTTTAACTTGAAAAATTGAATGTAGTCATTGGAAGGTTTAACTTGAGCATTGGAATGTAGCCTTTGTAAGGTTTAACTTGAAAAGTGGAATGTAGTCGTTGTAAAGTTAAGTTGACAATGCATTATAGTCATTGTAAAGTTTAGCTTAGCCTGTATGTGGTCTGTGTACCATTCATGTTCCGTGTCCTACATGTTCTGTGTGTCCTAAATGTTCTGTTAATGTTTTTGTTTCAGGGGTCTGGGAGTCAGTCGCTTGTTCCTCCATTTTCTCAAAGTCTACTGTGACCCAGCAAGCCTGACCCTGGTGCTCAATACCACACCAGCTGACGAGGTGGGTCCATGCTGACCCCGCCACGTGATGTGTTCTGTTTGTGGTTTGTTGTAGACATGGTTCTCATGTCCTGGTTTGTTGGGGATCATGGCAGGATATGGTAATATAAAATCAAATAAACAAGCCATGTGGGGATCCTGCAGAGAAACAACAAATACAAGCTCGTATGCTGTACATGATAAGTACATGTAAACTGGCACCTCAAACTGCAGAATGTGTACACAACTGTGTACCAAACACAGCCCAGAAAGATCTGTTCTATGGCCGGATAAAACAACTCTACATGTCAGACTACAGGCATCTGCAGGATCTGCAGAAGACGACAGTTCATGCAGGAAATAACATTAGATTCCCAGTGAATTACAAAATGGAGAATAGTCTACTGTACCACGACACGGAAGTGGCTTGATGTTGTGGTACTGACTGATTGATAGGCAAGATTACACAGTGATTGGTAGCATAGATTACACAGTGATTGATGGCAAAGATTGTACAGTGATTTATAGCATAGATTACACAGTGATAGCAAAGATTGTACAGTGATTGTTAGCATAGATTACAGAGTTATTGATAGCAAAGATTGTATAGTAATTGATAGCATAGATAACAGAGTGATTGATATCAAAGATTGTACAGTGATTGATAGCATAGATTGCACAGTGATTGTTAGCAAAGATTGTACAGTGATTGTTAGCATAGATTACACAGTGATTGTTAGCAAAGATTACATAGTGATTGATAGCAAAGATTACACAGTGATTGATGAAGATGAGCAGCAGGAGTTAAACCTTTTTATTTCCAGCTTTCCAATTTGCTATTAATTAGTTTTTTTATTTTCCATTTAGGCATACTTCATAGAGCAATTAGAGAAACAAGGAATCACTAACCCACCAAAAGTCATCACAAATGAAGTCAGCGCAGCAGAGAGGTAGTATACTCATCTTGTTGGTCTGTCCATCATTGCAGCAAAATGGTAATGTTTGTTGTCTTGTTGGTCTATCCATCAGTGCTCTTAACCCATCACTACGTCAGGACTTGAATAAACAGTGAAATCATATGACAGTTTAATGTCACGAGAATTAGATATAAGTGAGAGAGAGTTAACAGTGTCAGAATTACTTTCTTATCCTGATTCCATTTGAATTAATAGCAAGACATGATCAAGATGTCTGGAATAGAAACAGGAATGCAGTGGTTGATAGAGGGCATCTTCTGTGTGTTATCTTGTTATGTAAACTCCACAGCACATTGCTGGTAGCCATTTTACCAATTGTTGACCAATCAACACATGTCCTGCATCACAGGGAGTATATTAGCACCATTGGCTGCCCTTGCTTGGTTTTACCTGGCCACATGGAGTCTGTTACCTGGGTTACGACAGCTGTTGCTTATAGCTGCTTGTTATTAACTTGTCCACTTCTTAGAGGACCAGATTGTACATTATTATTAGCTTATAACATAAATAATAACTACACACAGGTGGAGTTTCAGAAACTTGCTGTTACTAGACTAGCAACTCTGACTAACTAATATCACATAGAGATGGGTGGGATTTCAGAAACTTGCTGTTACTAGACAAGCAACTCTGACTAACTAATATCACATAGAGATGGGTGGGGGTTTCAGAAACTTGCTGTTACTAGACTAGCAACTCTGACTAACTAATATCACATAGAGATGGGTGGGGGTTTCAGAAACTTGCTGTTACTAGACTAGCAACTCTGACTAACTAATATCACATAGAGATGGGTGGGGATTTCAGAAACTTGCTGTTACTAGACTAGCAACTCTGACTAACTAATATCACATAGAGATGGGTGGGGGTTTCAGAAACTTGCTGTTACTAGACTAGCAACTCTGACTAACTAATATCACATAGAGATGGGTGGGGGTTTCAGAAACTTGCTGTTACTAGACAAGCAACTCTGACTAACTAATATCACATAGAGATGGGTGGGGGTTTCAGAAACTTGCTGTTACTAGACAGCATCTTATTGTCAAACTACAGTTCATGAGTTTGTTGTTTATCATCAGGCAGACGACTTATGTGCAGGGAGGTGTTCTTTTCATTACCTCCAGGATCCTGGTAGTGGATCTACTGACCGACAGGGTCCCTGTGTGTCACGTCACTGGAATACTTGTATATAGGGCTCACAAGTGAGACAACTTTTACATTAGAGTGTCCATGTGTCACATCACTGTAATACTTGTATACAGAGCTCACAAGTGAGACAGATAGGTTTTTACATTAGGGGCTCAGGTGTAAGAGTAACTTGTATGATAAATGGGGCACATAAGAGTGTAGTCTGTGTGATATATTGGTCACTTAAGTCATTATAGTTTGTGTGAGATATTTGGAACATAAGTGAATGTAGTTTGTGTGAGATGTTGGTCACATAAGTGAATGTAGTTTGTGTGAGATATTGGGCACATAAGTGAGTGAAGTTTGTGTGACAAATGGGGCACAGAATGAAGTAGTGTCTCACACATACAGCCTGTGTCATCAGCACTCTTGTACAATAGAGACATCTGGATCACCTGTATCCCATAAGAGAAGAGACTTAACATCTTTTGCTGACAGTATTTGCATTGTTTTTCTGGGCATCTCTTGGAAGGACAGAGTCACTAATGCTGTCACGCACTGGTCAAATGACAGCACAGAATGTAATGGTTGGGCCATGTATACCAAATGGGAGATCAAAGGCCCATAGCAGACATTGCTTTGTGACAATTATTTTATTATTATTATGTGATAATGATATTGATTGTGACTCTAGGTTAAAAGACAGTGATCTAATTCAATGAGTAATATCTGTTAGATGTGCCACCTGTTTGTTATGGTACATAAAGTCATGGATACACACATGATTTATTGCTTGTTGCTGTTGTTCATGACTACGGCCTGTGAACTTATTTCTGTGTTGTAGCCAATGGATTGCATTACAAACGTTTGTGTGTCTGCAGTTTTCTGTGCTGTGTATGTATAGTCTGTTGGGTTTAGCTAGTGAGACTGGCAACAGATGTATTGTTCTGATGAGAAATCTGACGTGTCACTAAACCTTGGATGTTTCATTTGTATATTTATATATTTGTGCATTTGTAAGTTTATATATTTGTGTATTTGTTGACAGAATCATCGAGTCCTGCCAGGAAGCATTTATCCTCCGCTTGTATCGACAGAAAAATAAGGTAACCTCTTTCTGTTTTACAATGTCTGCTCTCTATATCTGCTGTTTTTGCTCTCAGAAGTCTGTGTCTTCCTCTCTTATGTTGACAGACCATCCTGGGTTTCTCCCATCACCATACTGGTATGTTGTCTCTCTTATGTTCACAGACTGTCCTGGGTGTCTCCCATCACCATACTGGTTCTCTGTCTCGAGGGCTGAGTATCTTGTACCACTGTTTATTTACCCACTGCATGTGGTCACATCTGTTTGTCTAGTGTTCATGCCGTTGACTGGATTGTGTTTGTGTCTACAATGTTACATTCTCAGCTGAAAGATGATCACGTGATTGATGATAGTGAGAAGTCTGGTGGTGCTGTTTGTTTAATTTCATTATTATACCACCGTGTTCTGTCTGGTCTGTTTTGTTTGATTTCATTATTAATCCAACATGTTGTCTGATCTGTTTTGTTTGAGTTTGTTATTGCTTTTGGGGTTTTCATAAAGCTGATTAGATGTTCCGTTTGTTGTCTACATTTCCAGTATCTACAGGTTGACTCTCATAACGATGAGGTTTGTTTGGGTTGGTGTTTGTTCTGATACTTTAACTATTGTTAGATCTTGTTCTGGGTAAAGATTCATCAAATTTTCTCTGTTTTGCTCCGTTTTTATGATGTACTGCTGAATATAGCTAGACAAGTCTCCTGTTGTAGGTGCTTGTTTCCCAGTCTTCAGTTAGAATATCTCATTACAACAGGTCAACCTTTGTGTTGACTCTGAGATGGGGTTGACTGGCATGCCCTACAGGTCATTGACAGGTTACTGGTTGTCATTGTTCATTCCCCTGGGGGGAGCCAGCCAGCCCTGGCACTACTGGCTCGCAGCACCAGGCTCAGGGAATACTGAACTTATCTTGAAGCTGTCATATTTCAGTCTGCAGTGTCTTGTCGGACCAATCTTGAAGCTGTGATATTTCAGTCTGTGGTGTCCTTTCGGTAGTAAGTGATTAACTGGTCTTCCCTAGAAAGTTGATCATCAGCCTCATGGTTTCATTTACTCACGGAGGTCTTGTGCACATTTTTTCTGACAAACTTTGTCAGAAGATTGTTGTTTGGTTTAATTTCCAGCAGAGGCTGGATTATTTTGTCAGAAGTGGGAGGACAGGTGGTGAGGAAGGAAACTGGCCTCTTCACCTCACATGCCTGGCCTAACACTTCACTCCTCACAGGTAGCACCTTCTATAGGATGACATTTATATGTCAGTTGTTGTAGACATCTGCCGGCTGGATCGGTTGATCTGCTTCCTCATTGCCCAGAACCAGGCTGGCAACTGGTGGCTCTTACATCATACACCCGACTACTGTCTCTGAATATTTCTTATCCCTTTTCGTCTGTAAGATTGACATGAGGTATTTTTTAATTTTCCCAACATGTTTGCATTAGTTTATATGCTTCTCATTTAAATTGTTGTGTCTGTTCCAGTATTTTCTATTCCTTCGTGTTCTACAATAAACTGGTAATGCCCATTGCTTCTGTCATCCACAGACCGGCTTCATCAAAGCTTTCACAGACAACCCCGAGGCATACACCAGCGGATTCTGCCACGTGGAGCGCATGATGAAGAACTTGTTTGTCAAGAGATTATTTCTGTGGCCCAGATTCCATGCCAGTGTTGTGTCCACTTTTAACAAACACAAGGTACACTGACCTGCCAAGCTACTTATATAGGTAGAACGGAATAGATCATTAGCACATGCAGTCTCTGAACACCAACCAGTAGTAGCAGCGTTTCACAGTTTTGGTTGTGTTGACCTGAAGCCCAGGTCCATTTAAAAAAAAAATCCCCGCCTCAGTGATTTGAACAGATCATTGCCGGGTCGGTAGACAAATATGCTAGCCACTGCGCTACTGTTGCTCCTATCATTGTTCTGTATTCTTGTAATATTAACCTTCATCATAAGTTAACACCTTAACCCTCACTATACTATCCTAATGTTATATCAGCCAACAGCTATCACTATCCTGATTTAGCAGAACAGGTAGTCCTGTTCAGTATCATAACATGACACAGGAGACTGAACAATCTGAAGTTGGTTTCTGTCAGAGACCTAGTGCTGATAAGGCATGCATACGCCTGTCGCTAACAGGTAATTATCGAATAACTTCACACTGAGTCAGGCGAACCAGTAAACCCTTGGGCAGATTTAATTCTCTCTCAATGAGCACCACCTCAGTATCACAAACTGCTCGATACATGATTGCGCACCGAAATAATACAACCTGTCGGTATCAAACACATGATGGCATACAAGTATTTACAATCAACAGTCTATGTACACATGCTCAGACCGTTAACATTCAATCTAGCCATCTCAATCAATCTACAGACAATATCATTGCCGTCTCAGACAGTCATAGCACGCTCAAAACTATCACACTTATACAACTCGTAAAGCGTAATGGCTTTCATTCGTCTCGCTTCTCAGATTCTCTCAGTCTTCTCTAACATGTCTGTCTAGGTCGGTAGTCGCACACATTCTCCCCTAACCCCTGTCCAGTCTTTTCCATCACGTGTCCCCTGGTCATGTGTTTCCCGTCTGAACTCTCTTTAGTTCCTCCATGTCGGGTTCATACTGCGTTGAACACTAACTTGTCCCTGACCTCGGGGTTAGATGTCTGTCAACAGTTGTGACTTGTCCTCACACTTTCATAACTGTATTGTAGTTGACCCCTGTCTATCTCTATGTCTATCCTGTCAGCTCAGTATGGTCCGTCTTGGACCCCATCTTGTCTCTGACAATGCCTTCATCCCTGATCACATGTGGACTGGCAGATCAGACTGCCAAACATATCCTTCTAGATTGTCATCAGCTTTATCGGTTGTGGACTGGACATTGGTCCCCAGAGACAAACATTCCCACCAGAACTAATACACCAGCACACATGAACACACGAGACTTCTTGGTTAGACATGACTAGAACTATAGTGAATGAGGAGAAGAAGAAATAGACACACACGAAGTAACCTCAACCCTCACTGTATTGTGCTAGTGGGATATCATTTTACAGACACCAAGGAACCACACACCTCAGCCAGAGTATCAACATTGAGCAGACTGGAGGAGAACACAACCTCCACTTCAGTAATATGATATGAAGATTGATGGGGAAATTGTTCATGCATTTTAAGCCTGCGTAAAGATTTGCCTTCTGTGACTTGTTTAGGAGCATTGCTGCTAGAGTGGTTGTATTCACCAGCTGGCAAGCACGGTGGTCCCAGCTTCAACTCCCAGTAGTAGCAGGGTTTCATGTTGTATTCACCAGCTGGCAAGCACGGTGGTCCCAGCTTCAACTCCCAGTAGTAGCAGGGTTTCATGTTGTATTCACCAGCTGACAAGCACGGTGGTCCCAGCTTCAACTCCCAGTAGTAGCAGGGTTTCATGTTGTATTCACCAGCTGGCAAGCACGGTGGTCCCAGCTTCAACTCCCAGTAGTAGCAGGGTTTCATGTTGTATTCACCAGCTGGCAAGCACGGTGGTCCCAGCTTCAACTCCCAGTAGTAGCAGGGTTTCATGTTGTATTCACCAGCTGACAAGCACGGTGGTCCCAGCTTCAACTCCCAGTAGTAGCAGGGTTTCATGTTGTATTCACCAGCTGGCAAGCACGGTGGTCCCAGCTTCAACTCCCAGTAGTAGCAGGGTTTCATGTTGTATTCACCAGCTGGCAAGCACGGTGGTCCCAGCTTCAACTCCCAGTAGTAGCAGGGTTTCATGTTGTATTCACCAGCTGACAAGCACGGTGGTCCCAGCTTCAACTCCCAGTAGTAGCAGGGTTTCATGTTGTATTCACCAGCTGACAAGCACGGTGGTCCCAGCTTCAACTCCCAGTAGTAGCAGGGTTTCATGTTGTATTCACCAGCTGACAAGCACGGTGGTCCCAGCTTCAACTCCCAGTAGTAGCAGGGTTTCATGTTGTATTCACCAGCTGGCAAGCACGGTGGTCCCAGCTTCAACTCCCAGTAGTAGCAGGGTTTCATGTTGTATTCACCAGCTGGCAAGCACGGTGGTCCCAGCTTCAACTCCCAGTAGTAGCAGGGTTTCATGTTGTATTCACCAGCTGACAAGCAAGGTGGTCCCAGCTTCATCTCCCAGTAGTAGCAGGGTTTCATGTTGTATTCACCAGCTGGCAAGCACGGTGGTCCCAGCTTCAACTCCCAGTAGTAGCAGGGTTTCATGTTGTATTCACCAGCTGACAAGCACGGTGGTCCCAGCTTCAACTCCCAGTAGTAGCAGGGTTTCATGTTGTATTCACCAGCTGGCAAGCACGGTGGTCCTAGCTTCAACTCCCAGTAGTAGCAAGGTTTCATGTTCTCCCTCCATATGCTCCTACCTCAAGGGTTTCATGTTCTCCCTCCATATGCTTCTACCTCAAGGGTTTCATGTTCTCCCTCCATATGCTCCTACCTCAAGGGTTTCATGTTCTCCCTTCATATGCTCCTACCTCAAGGGTTTCATGTTCTCCCTCCATATGCTCCTACCTCAAGGGTTTCATGTTCTCCCTCCATATGCTCCTACCTCAAGGGTTTCATGTTCTCCCTCCATATGCTCCTACCTCAAGGGTTTCATGTTCTCCCCCAATATGTTCCTACCTCAAGGGTTTCATGTTCTCCCCCAATATGCTCCTACCTCAAGGGTTTCATGTTCTTCCTCCATATGCTCCTACCTCAAGGGTTTCATGTTCTCCCTCCATATGCTCCTACCTCAAGGGTTTCATGTTCTCCCTCCATATGCTCCTACCTCAAGGGTTTCATGTTCTCCCTCCATATGCTCCTACCTCAAGGGTTTCATGTTCTCCCTCCATATGCTCCTACCTCAAGGGTTTCATGTTCTCCCTCCATATGCTCCTACCTCAAGGGTTTCATGTTCTCCCTCCATATGCTCCTACCTCAAGGGTTTCATGTTCTCCCTCCATATGCTCCTACCTCAAGGGTTTCATGTTCTCCCTCCATATGCTCCTACCTCAAGGGTTTCATGTTCTCCCTCCATATGCTCCTACCTCAAGGGTTTCATGTTCTCCCTCCATATGCTCCTACCTCAAGGGTTTCATGTTCTCCCTCCATATGCTCCTACCTCAAGGGTTTCATGTTCTCCCTCCATATGCTCCTACCTCAAGGGTTTCATGTTCTCCCTCCATATGCTCCTACCTCAAGGGTTTCATGTTCTCCCTCCATATGCTCCTACCTCAAGGGTTTCATGTTCTCCCTCCATATGCTCCTACCTCAAGGGTTTCATGTTCTCCCTCCATATGCTCCTACCTCAAGGGTTTCATGTTCTCCCTCCATATGCTCCTACCTCAAGGGTTTCATGTTCTCCCTCCATATGCTCCTACCTCAAGGGTTTCATGTTCTCCCTCCATATGCTCCTACCTCAAGGGTTTCATGTTCTCCCTCCATATGCTCCTACCTCAAGGGTTTCATGTTCTCCCTCCATATGCTCCTACCTCAAGGGTTTCATGTTCTCCCTCCATATGCTCCTACCTCAAGGGTTTCATGTTCTCCCTCCATATGCTCCTACCTCAAGGGTTTCATGTTCTCCCTCCATATGCTCCTACCTCAAGGGTTTCATGTTCTCCCTCCATATGCTCCTACCTCAAGGGTTTCATGTTCTCCCTCCATATGCTCCTACCTCAAGGGTTTCATGTTCTCCCTCCATATGCTGCTACCTCAAGGGTTTCATGTTCTCCCTCCATATGCTGCTACCTCAAGGGTTTCATGTTCTCCCTCCATATGCTCCTACCTCAAGGGTTTCATGTTCTCCCTCCATATGCTCCTACCTCAAGGGTTTCATGTTCTCCCTCCATATGCTCCTACCTCAAGGGTTTCATGTTCTCCCTCCATATGCTCCTTCCTCAAGGGTTTCATGTTCTCCCTCCATATGCTCCTACCTCAAGGGTTTCATGTTCTCCCTCCATATGCTCCTACCTCAAGGGTTTCATGTTCTCCCTCCATATGCTCCTACCTCAAGGGTTTCATGTTCTCCCTCCATATGCTCCTACCTCAAGGGTTTCATGTTCTCCCTCCATATGCTCCTACCTCAAGGGTTTCATGTTCTCCCTCCATATGCTCCTACCTCAAGGGTTTCATGTTCTCCCTCCATATGCTCCTACCTCAAGGGTTTCATGTTCTCCCTCCATATGCTCCTACCTCAAGGGTTTCATGTTCTCCCTCCATATGCTCCTACCTCAAGGGTTTCATGTTCTCCCTCCATATGCTCCTACCTCAAGGGTTTCATGTTCTCCCTCCATATGCTCCTACCTCAAGGGTTTCATGTTCTCCCTCCATATGCTCCTACCTCAAGGGTTTCATGTTCTCCCTCCATATGCTCCTACCTCAAGGGTTTCATGTTCTCCCCCAATATGTTCCTACCTCAAGGGTTTCATGTTCTCCCCCAATATGCTCCTACCTCAAGGGTTTCATGTTCTCCTCCATATGCTCCTACCTCAAGGGTTTCATGTTCTCCCTCCATATGCTCCTACCTCAAGGGTTTCATGTTCTCCCTCCATATGCTCCTACCTCAAGGGTTTCTTGTTCTCCCTCCATATGCTCCTACCTCAAGGGTTTCATGTTCTCCCTCCATATGCTCCTACCTCAAGGGTTTCATGTTCTCCCTCCATAAGCTCCTACCTCAAGGGTTTCATGTTCTCCCTCCATATGCTCCTACCTCAAGGGTTTCATGTTCTCCCCCAATATGTTCCTACCTCCATGAGACCTGGTGCAGGCCATGAGGTGGAGGGATGGATTTTTACACAATAAGAGACAAGGACAAATGTCCTACGCACCTTCTTCTTCTCTTCTTCTTCTTCTTCTTCTTCTTCTTCTTCTTCTTCTTCTTCTACTTCTTCTTCTTCTTCTTCTTCTTCTTCTTCTTCTTCTTCTTCTTCTTCTTCTTCTTCTTCTTCTACCAATAGCTTCTTATGCCACAAGAATTGTTAATGATGATGATGACTTTTCTATTCCCTTGTAGGTTGATGTTATTGAAGTTCATCAGAGAATGACACCAGCGATGACTGCGTGCCAGACGTCACTCCTGGATTTGATCAATGCTTGCATCAGTGAGCTCAAACGCTCCAACCCCAGTGTGAGTCGGCACTGACAGCTTGCTTTCTTGTATGGTTGCAAGTTGCCTGTTGTACCTCAGTTGTTACAGATTATGGCTGGTTAGTTTTTGGTTAGCTTATGTTGAGAATGGCAGAGTACCCGCAACAGCTGCAGAATCTGGTAGGTATAGTAAATATTACCAGACAACAACACGGTCTAGATATCAATATAAAAAAAGACTCATGTCATGAATTTTACTTCAGAGGAAAAAAATGCAACAGTTGACAATCATGTCAGTAATGAGAGACTGGAGCTGGTATCAAGCTACAACTCTGCCTTGTCCAAACATTGACACATACGACATGAACATGATGAAAGAAACAACATTACAGACTTCACATTCACTTCAGGAACATGGAACAACATATCTTTGTGCAAACAAATATACTAGTGGAAATGTAGACTCGTCACATTCTGTGTATCTTCAACACTACTTTGTGGACTGGAAACCTGGACTAAACAATAGAGCATCCTTCTTGTTCTCCTCCAGCAATCAGAGTTTGCTATATGTCAGCTCCAGCAGGGGTCATGAACTGAACAGTGAGTCTGAGGTTTTCACCATTGCTCCACAGATGTGCATCCATTCTATTTACAGTAGGTGCACCCCAACCAGCCTGTCTCTAATGGCCGCATGCAAGCTTTAGGCCCTCAAGGGAAGGCAGGGTTCACATCCAAGACTTCAATGATTGCACAGGATTCTGTGCTCACCAAAGGAACTGTTGCGTACTGCATATGGCTGCCAGAAGCTGGTCGACTGCTGCCTGTAGGCCTATTCTGTTCATGACCGTTGCCTATTGCTTGTAGTGGGTAAGAAGAAGAAGATTGTGTCAGGCCTACCCGTGGCTTGGGCAGTTATTATAAGCCAGTATTTGTGCAGTGAGAGAGTTGATACATGTATGCAGCACACTGACACTGTATATATCTGGTCTCCCTGCAGATAGACACTGATGAGATCACCGTAGAAAATGCCTTATCTAAATCCTTTGAGACCATCATCCGATTGCAGCTGGAACCTGTCTGGCACCAGTTGAGTTCCAGAACTCGTCAGCTTGTGGCAGACCTGAAAACTCTCCGACTTATTCTGAGGTATGTCTAGATTCTGTCTCATGATGTGTATTCATGTATTATATATCTTGTTGTTATTGTGAGATATGTCTGCATTCTGTCTCATGATGTATATTCATGTATTATATTTCTTGTTGTTATTGTGAGATATGTCTAGATTCTATCTCATGATGTATATTCATGTATTATATATCTTGTTGTTATTGTGAGATATGTCTACACCCTGTCTCTTCGTGTGCATTAAGTTTGATCTTATTCTCATGTACGTGTGTATTTTGTTTTGTCATGTACATTCTGTCAGAAAATCATGCCAGCAAACTCCTTATGATGAAGAGGATGGACAGGAAGTTAGAATATGATAACAGGAAGTACCAGCAGGTCTCCAACAGTACAAGGTTATCAAGGCCCACATCATTACTGTGAGAACCACCATGAGATAGACAGAGTACAGTGTAGATCTGATACTTGTTTCACTAGAGAAAGACCTTCGACTGTGCAACAACAGACATTATGGAACACCATGAGAGACAAGGGGTTCCCAGAAACTTTTGATCTACGTGGTTGAGACATATCACAGGTCCGCAGCTGTCAGAGTATGGCCAGTCCAGCTCCTGGCAAGGAAGACCGGTCGTTTCCTGGTGTAGATACCAGCCAGGTGGATCTGTTCACAAGGAGGCTGGCTACATCCAGGCAGAGGTTAGACAGTATTATACACCTGCCATACAACACCAGCAAACACATGAAAGTCAACATCTGGAGAACATGCATCTATCCTGTGACAAACATTCACATGTCAATCATGGATCACAACCACTACAGAAGACAATCCAGGCTGTTTGACTGAAATGTTACAGAACAATCAAATATTGTGGTTCAAGAAGAATCATGCCTGGGCAGCTGGAATACTTTGTCCATATTAAACAAAGGTTTAAACAGAACAGTAGTGGAGGCCATCATTCCTGACAGAAGCTGCAGAGGACAACCAAAACAGGTGGATACAAACAAGCATCCCACTATTTTAACCCTTTACAGGGCACTAGTTTTGATTTTTTGTAACTGAACAGGCAACATTTTTTAGGATGTCAGTAAGATTTAGGGTTATGTTAGTAAAAACATCAAATCTACGGTGTTTGTGAACGTATTTTTGTTAAATAAAAAACAAAATGAAGGAAAAATGAATGCAGATTTATTATTTTACTCACATGTGAAATAAATACTCCAATGTTGCCTGCATTTCGGTTGTATTTGTTGGAACCCATGCTCAATCATTTATCTGTTCAATCTTTTTGTCTAGCAAATTCATTTGTTTGATCTGCAATCATTTGAAAAGTCTCTGAGAGATCGAAGTATGTACACTGCTTGCGCTGTATTATTACTGATATCTAGCTCCTATTCATGGTCAACTTTGTGCATTTCAATGTCACTTAAATTGAACCCAGCAAAATCTCCACTATCACTTGAAGAATCCATTTTGAAAAACAAAGCATAAAAATCCTGAAAAATATTTGTTTAAATCTGATCAAATTAAAAATTTTAACTTGCAAATGGCGCCCACGTTATCAAGTTATCGGCAAACCCGGACGCAAACAATAGGAAGTCTCGCAAAGTCTCGAGATCCAACAAGTGTCCCATTATTTTAATCCAACAAGTGTCCCACTGTTTTAATCCAACAAGTGTCCCACTATTTTAATCCAATAAGTGTCCCACTATTTTAATCCAACAAGTGCCCCACTGTTGTAATCGAACAAGTGACCCGCTGTTTTGACCCAGCAAGTGTCCCACTAATTTAATCCAACAAGTGTCCCATTATTTTAATCCAACAAGTGTCCCATTATTTTAATACAGCAAGTTTCCCACTGTTGTGATCCAACAAGTTCCCGCTGTTTTGACCCAACAAATGTCCCACTGTTGTGACCCAACAAGTGCCCCACTGTTGTGACCCAACAAATGCCCCACTGTTGTGACTCAACAAGTGCCCACTGTTGTGACCCAACAACTACCCCACTGTTGTGACCCAACAAGTGCTCCACTGTTGTGACCCAACAAGTGCCCCACTGTTGTGACCCAACAAATGCCCTACTGTTGTGATCCAACAAGTGCCCCACTGTTTTGACCCAACAAATGTCCCACTGTTGTGACCCAACAAGTGCCCCACTGTTGTGACCCAACAAGTGCCCCACTGTTTTGACCCAACAAGTGCCCCACTGTTGTGACCCAACAAGTGCCCCACTGTTGTGACCCAACAAATGCCCCACTGTTGTGACCCAACAAGTGCCCACTGTTGTGACCCAACAACTACCCCACTGTTGTGACCCAACAAGTGCCCCACTCTTTTAATCCAACAAGTGCCCTACTGTTGTGACCCAACAAATGCCCCACTCTTTTAATCCAACAAGTGCTCCACTGTTGTGACCCAACAAGTGCCCCACTGTTGTGACCCAACAAGTGCCCCACTGTTGTGACCCAACAAATGCCCCACTGTTGTGATCCAACAAGTGCCCCACTGTTGTGACCCAACAAGTGCCCCACTGTTTTGACCCAACAAGTGCCCCACTGTTGTGACCCAACAAGTGCCCCACTGTTGTGACCCAACAAATGCCCCACTGTTGTGACCCAACAACTACCCCACTGTTGTGACCCAACAAGTGCTCCACTGTTGTGACCCAACAAGTGCCCCACTCTTTTAATCCAACAAGTGCCCTACTGTTGTGACCCAACAAGACTATTTGATCCAACACATGTCCCACTTCTATAACCCAGCTGTTGTATGCAGTAATGCCTTGCTGCCCCTTGTGTTATAAGAAGAGAAGTCCGGAAGTTTTCTATATTGCTCATCTCTGGTTGCTGTGATATTGTCACCTGACACTGTGTGTTCATGTTTGAATCTGCAGACATCTAACCCAGTATGACTGCATCACATTTTACAGTCTGGTACAGTCCATCAGGTCAGTGTCCTCTGTTTGTGGCTCATCTCTGTGAGGTTCATTAATGTTGCACTTGCTGGAGCTCGTCACCAGTGTAGCAGGCATGCTGACACCATTAACTACAAGACGAGCTTGTGTTTGATCAGGCCCGTACAGGAAGCACAGAATAGTCACACTGTAACCTTGCATGCATGACATAAGTGGCAACTGTGGAGAGTGGGCACAGAACTGTCTACCCAGTTTCTTAAAAACTGTAACTGCAAAATTCAACCAGCAATGAATAAGTCTAAAGACAAGAACAGAAAAATAACTCAACCAATCAAACTGAAAGGAAGCTATTTTCCTAGAAGAAGTGTGATCTGCATCTGGAAACAGCTGTCAGGAGTCTGGGTCACCAGCTGACCTCCTGTCACAGGAGGACCATGTGCATGTGTCACAAATTAAGCAGCCTTTGTTGTTTGGAAACCACAGGACGGCGAGATCGGGTTTCATCAGCAATTTTAGAGCGTCGAGAGGATTGTTCTGCCCAGCTATGCCCCGCTTTGCGGAACAAACATTTGTCGGCTTGGACAGGAGGCATTTCCTTGTGGATGTCCTTTTTCCCACAGGGAGCACACAGCGGCGCATTGCTCTGCAGTTGTGCGCTTTGTAGGTGCAGTCGCCATTTTGTGTTTATGCGCTGCGCATGCACATAAAATACCTAGTGCCATCTGACGGGCGGTAGTGTGGGGTTCGATGTTGCTGTTGCCTGGTGACATCTGTGGAAAGCACCAGCTGCATTTGCCTGCCGTCCCACAGAGCTGTGTGACTTGCATATTGACTCGCCCTCGTACATTGCTATTTTCTCTTGTCGCATTTTAATTGATATTTATTTTCAAAACAAAAGGTGACAAATTCCTTATTTCCAGCCACTTGAAAGTGGAGGCATTGATTGTGTCACTGATCTGATGAGAATAATTTAATCTTTAGGCAGCACTGAGGACTACCCACAACGTTCATCACATGGGCACCAAGGGACACATCAATGGCAAAAGAAGCATCTCTGATGTCTACAGCTAGGTTATCATTAGACATAAAGCCACCTGTTTCTCCACTTCTGACTTCACTATGTCGCATTCATGCCACAATTTTACATCATACATAGTTGAAACTTCAGAAGCAAAGGCTAATGGGCGAGTCTTGAAAAAGGAGAGTCTGGCATATGAGACTACGACCTCCAGCATGAGAATGGAGGTGGAGGCAGTAACAGCGGCATTCCGGTGGCTAGAGGAGACTACTGCAACACACGTTGTATTCATTACGGATTCAATGAGTATGCTTAGCAAGGTGGAGAAAGGAATGTTTCATGTGGAATGGCTCTCATCGCTTCAGAGGTCACAGCTCGTGAGAATTGTATGGATAGTTTGCCCTGGCCATGTGGGTGTACTGGGGAATGAACAGTCTGATAGGCTAGCAGGGAGGGCACCTCTTGGTGGTAGATTGCCTATGACAAGGGGAGGCGGTCGTGCGCTTGTGGGACCAGGTGGAGAAGGCGGAGGAACAGATTGAGAACCCATATGTGGAAAGAATGAGATTGCGGGGGATCGGCAGGGGTTCTGGAAGAATATCAAAACTGAGAGAGAAGACCAGGAGAACTTTTAATCAGATAGCGGTAGGAACGATTAGTAGTATGACTCTTCGCTGGCTGTTGAACGAGGGGACGGAGCACGTATGGGAATGTCCAGAGTGCAGTGATGTCGGTTCTTAACTCAACTCAACTCAACTCAAGTAAAATAAACTGCTGCCCATGCTGAACTGGAACATGAGAAAACCTACCCAGACAATCAGAATATATCATGTGTTATTCTCCTATACACATGTTTGGCTCCTCACTGATGCTAGGGAGTTTGTACATTGTCTGAAATTCTCCTTGTGTGATCTATGAGAGGTGAATAGAGCATCGGTGAAAACATATGTGTACATGGAAAGTGATATCTGACTCAAATCAGACCAAACACTGAAAGACAGACAAGCTTGGAGGTACGGAGGGAACCACGAGCAGCCTCACCCATCACAGAACTTTCCAGAAGCAAAGACACTCCTAAAACAGACCATGAGCTGTGGGAGCTTGATGAAGACTCCATTCTGTTCATGATGCGTAGTGGAATAGACGCATAGCAAACAACTGCTGAAGTAGAGAAGCTCAGCATACAGAGGACAAGGAGCAGCCATGATTAGATATGATACAGGAAGTGAAGTGATCATCACAACAGAACATCTTGGTGCTGCCTGCAGAGGTATGATGACAGAAGCACGCCAGACCAGGAAGTACAGATGGAAGCCGTGGGCATGCATCTTTGGCTTGTCAGTGTCAATGTTTTGTTTGTATATTCTATTTTGTCTGTTTCTACATTCTGTGTTAGTATCTGTTTGTACACGCCGTGTCAATGTTTTGTTTGTATATTTATGGTCTGTGTTCTGTTTGTGCATTGTTGGTTTGTCTCTTGTTTGTGTGTTTTTGGTTTGTATTTTGTTTGTTATTCTTTACATGCCACCTCCATTTATCAGAATACAGTTTCTCGTGTGACAGTAAAGATGAGAGAATCCATGTCAGTGGTCTGATAGATTTGCTGTGCTTGTATTTTCTGGCAAGATGTTCATGTTTTTATCCTTCCATGTTCTGGCAGAACTAGTGAGAAATCATTTGGACAAAACACTGGTTGGCTGTTCCTGGATTCCGCAGACAGCTTGTTTGTGGTGAGAACTCAGTGGTTGTTTGGTGTTTCTCTGTGATGTTTGTTTATTGATGTCAACATCACAGAACATGTTTGTGGTGAGAACTCAGTAGCTGTTTAGTGTCTCTCTATGATGTTTGTTTATTGATGTCAACATCACAGAACATGTTATGAAACAGGAGATTTTATGTTACAAAAAAGTTAGAATATCGTGGACTGAGGAGAAGAAACTTGCGTGCCTTATACAAGATCCAAACATGGAAGAGAACTTGCCATCAGCAGCATGATGTCTGGGGAACTGAAATACTGTGGTCATGTTACACGTGGTTTGGACAGAACAGGGATGGAAGGTGTGGTCATGTTACACGTGGTTTGGACAGAACAGGGATGGAAGGTGTGGTCATGTTACACGTGGTTTGGACAGAACAGGGATGGAAGGTGTGGTCATGTTACACGTGGTCTGGACAGAACAGGGATGGAAGGTGTGGTCATGTTACACGTGGTTTGGACAGAACAGGGATGGAAGGTGTGGTCATGGTACACGTGGTTTGGACAGAACAGGGATGGAAGGTGTGGTCATGTTACACGTGGTTTGGACAGAACAGGGATGGAAGGTGTGGTCATGGTACACGTGGTTTGGACAGAACAGGGATGGAAGGTGTGGTCATGGTACACGTGGTCTGGACAGAACAGGGATGGAAGGTGTGGTCATGTTACACGTGGTTTGGACAGAACAGGGATGGAAGGTGTGGTCATGTTACACGTGGTCTGGACAGAACAGGGATGGAAGGTGTGGTCATGGTACACGTGGTTTGGACAGAACAGGGATGGAAGGTGTGGTCATGTTACACGTGGTCTGGACAGAACAGGGATGGAAGGTGTGGTCATGTTACACATGGTTTGGACAGAACAGGGATGGAAGGTGTGGTCATGGTACACGTGGTTTGGACAGAACAGGGATGGAAGGTGTGGTCATGTTACACGTGGTTTGGACAGAACAGGGATGGAAGGTGTGGTCATGTTACACGTGGTTTGGACAGAACAGGGATGGAAGGTGTGGTCATGGTACACGTGGTTTGGACAGAACAGGGATGGAAGGTGTGGTCATGTTACACGTGGTTTGGACAGAACAGGGATGGAAGGTGTGGTCATGTTACACGTAGCTTGGACAGAACAGGGATGGAAGGTGTGGTCATGTTACACGTAGCTTGGACAGAACAGTGATGGAAGGTGTGGTCATGTTACACGTAGCTTGGACAGAACAGTGATGGAAGGTGTGGTCATGTTACACGTAGCTTGGACAGAACAGGGATGGAAGGTGTGGTCATGTTACACGTGGTTTGGACAGAACAGGGATGGAAGGTGTGGTCATGTTACACGTAGCTTGGACAGAACAGTGATGGAAGGCGTGGTTCCTGGGAGAAGTGCACCAGCACCAAGATGGACACAGAATATTACAGACTGCTTGGCCATGAGAGTTCAGCAAGCAGGAGATATGGCCAGAGACCCAGAGTCTTCTCGTCTGACCTTGATGAGAGCGATGTTCTGCAAATTTCCTGCTACAGGAGGATGATGATGTTATGTAGATGAAGTTCGAGAATAGGAATGGCCAAAGCACAAACATTCAACACATTGAGACATCTCACAAGAAAAACAGCCATGTTAAGCTGAAAACTATCAGTGATTAAATGGTATATTTACTCTTCATGACTTGTATGGCAGGGAAGCATGATCAATGAAGACAGTATGTGGATGTACAATTGAAGCTGCTTAAACATGGTTGTATAGGCAAACAGGGGGAATATCATGTCTGGAGAAGGTATGGTGTAGTGCACTTTCCTTCATTTGTGAACACCCAGACAGTCAAGACTGAACAAGACCAGATTTGTACGTGTCAGAGGTGGACACTGTCACCTGTAACCTATTCTCTTTAGGGCCCCCCTCCAGTCATGCTGCACACAGTATATATATATATATATATATATCTTTAGGGCCCCATATATAGATAAATATGAATATAGATAACAAGAAGAGGAACATGAATCCTAGATAATGTGGACTTTCTGGTATGGTTACATATTGAGATCTTTTAGCAGGAGTCTTCCTGGGAACATAATCAGTGAGTAGCTACAGATTTTTCACAGAGTTGTCTACAAGCTTCAACTGTTTGTCAGCATTACTGTCTGTGCTAGCTTTGCCGTCTGACCACATGATACTGAATGTTGCGAGCGTTCACATGATGTTTTTCGACCATTGCTGTTTCTGAGATATTTTAGGCCAAGGAAGAAGTCATCCTTTTGATGGTACGTAGTTTGCAGTTTTCTTAACTTTCTCATCTCACAGTTTGTTCATTGTTTTGTGCATGTAAATAAAGGACAGCTTTGTTATGAATGTCATCTTGTAACTTTCTAGCATGCTAAAGAGAGAGTTTACGGCAGTAAAAAATTGCTAGCAAAGAATTCAAAGAACAGAAAGAAACAAGATGAAGATAATGAGGAAGACACAGATGATGAAGGTAAGATATGCTTCTTGGGTGCATGATCATGTGTTTGTGATAGGAAATATAATTTATGGCAGAACCTTGTATAGACAAGGCTAGATAGTAGCATACCTACATAATTCTGTGAATGTTGATGTAAATAGTCCAGTGGATAACTAGACAGTGGTAACAGATGAGAACAATCTTGACTGCAGCAGGAAATTATAGTAATAAAAACACACACAAAACAAGTCTGGAAGCAGGAACTTACAATGGGTCTGATATGACCGAGCCCATCACATGTTGTAGGCCTGAGTGCACGCAGGCACAAGTGGCCAGTCCTGACCTCTGGCAGCGGATGACGAATGCAGGTGTCAAAGGCTCTCCGACTATGCCCCTAATATTATCAAAGAGGTAGTGGATGACAGCGAGAGAACATACTTGACAGCTTTTTGTCGTGTCATGAAGATGTAACAAATGGAACAGATTGTAAGAGCTGGACAAGCTCAAAGGGTTTACAGTGTTTCTGTTCTTTGTTTCTTTTGTAGGGACCCATAAACACATGGGCAACTGCTGTGATAACTCATATAACATAGGTTCTGGTTAATTTTCTGAATATAACCTAGAGGAAAGGAATTGGTCACCTCACCTCATTACTCTGTGGCCTATTAATGTCAACATCCAGCTCTTTACACCACTAGGACACACCTGCCATGCGATCTATTTTAGTCACCTCAAGATGATGGCTTCTGGTGCTTTTCCACCGTTGCCACTGGCAGAGTAGCTTTTCTGGGATTTCGGGAAAATCTGGCATGGTTTATTATTGACTTTAGAGTTTTGTCACATAACGTGGTGCCTGGCTGGCTAGCACAAGAGTGTAAGTTCAATCCTGGCTTGTGGTGGACTTTATCTGTCATCATAAAACTCTGAGGGAAAACCAGATGCAAAAGATGTTTACCAGAGATATCTATTGGAACAGAGGTGGCAAGGAAGTGAAATTGTCACCTGACATCATAATGCTATGAACTAATCTATATTTGAATTGCTGTTACTTCACAATATACCAGTCCATGACATTGTTCCATCTTTATTTATGTGGAAACCTGCAGATTTGACCCCACGCCTTGAGCAGTGTCCCAAGTGGCAGGCTCTGACTGAGATATTGGCAGAAATTGCACAGGAAGAAGAGGAGTGCTGTGAAGTTGAGCCTCCTGCGTCGTCTGAAAACCCTGGTGCTGTGTCTGTCGGTGCCCGAGTGTTGGTTTGTGCAGAGGATGACCAGACCTGCAACCAGATCAGGAGTGTGAGTCAGGCTGTTTGATATACCAGGAGTGTTGGGCTGTGCGTTGTTAGGAATGTGAGTCAGGCTGTAAGATATCAGGAGTGTGAGTCAGGCTGTAAGATATCAGGAGTGTGAGTCAGGCTGTAAGATATCAGGAGTGTGAGTCAGGCTGTTTGATATACCAGGAGTGTTGGGCTGTGCGTTGTTAGGAATGTGAGTCAGGCTGTAAGATATCAGGAGTGTGAGTCAGGCTGTAAGATATCAGGAGTGTGAGTCAGGCTGTAAGATATCAGGAGTGTGAGTCAGGCTGTAAGATATCAGGAGTGTGAGTCAGGCTGTAAGATATCAGGAGTGTGAGTCAGGCTGTTTGATATCAGGAGTGTGAGTCAGGCTGTAAGATATCAGGAGTGTGAGTCAGGCTGTAAGATATCAGGAGTGTGAGTCAGGCTGTAAGATATCAGGAGTGTGAGTCAGGCTGTTTGATATCAGGAGTGTGAGTCAGGCTGTAAGATATCAGGAGTGTGAGTCAGGCTGTTTGATATCAGGAGTGTGAGTCAGGCTGTAAGATATCAGGAGTGTGAGTGAGACTGTTTGATATTAGGAGTGTGAGTGAGACTGTTTGATATCAGGAGTGTGAGTGAGACTGTTTGATATCAGGAGTGTGAGTCAGGCTGTTTGATATCAGGAGTGTGAGTGAGACTGTTTGATATCAGGAGTGTGAGTGAGACTGTTTGATATCAGGAGTGTGAGTCAGGCTGTAAGATATCAGGAGTGTGAGTGAGACTGTTTGATATCAGGAGTGTGAGTGAGACTGTTTGATATCAGGAGTGTGAGTGAGACTGTTTGATATCAGGAGTGTGAGTCAGGCTGTTTGATATCAGGAGTGTGAGTCAGGCTGTAAGATATCAGGAGTGTGAGTCAGGCTGTTTGATATCAGGAGTGTGAGTCAGGCTGTAAGATATCAGGAGTGTGAGTCAGGCTGTAAGATATCAGGAGTGTGAGTCAGGCTGTAAGATATCAGGAGTGTGAGTCAGGCTGTTTGATATCAGGAGTGTGAGTCAGGCTGTAAGATATCAGGAGTGTGAGTCAGGCTGTAAGATATCAGGAGTGTGAGTCAGGCTGTTTGATATCAGGAGTGTGAGTCAGGCTGTAAGATATCAGGAGTGTGAGTCAGGCTGTTTGATATCAGGAGTGTGAGTCAGGCTGTTTGATATCAGGAGTGTGAGTCAGGCTGTAAGATATCAGGAGTGTGAGTCAGGCTGTTTGATATCAGGAGTGTGAGTCAGGCTGTAAGATATCAGGAGTGTGAGTCAGGCTGTTTGATATCAGGAGTGTGAGTCAGGCTGTAAGATATCAGGAGTGTGAGTCAGGCTGTTTGATATCAGGAGTGTGAGTCAGGCTGTAAGATATCAGGAGTGTGAGTCAGGCTGTTTGATATCAGGAGTGTGAGTCAGGCTGTAAGATATCAGGAGTGTGAGTCAGGCTGTAAGATATCAGGAGTGTGAGTCAGGCTGTAAGATATCAGGAGTGTGAGTCAGGCTGTAAGATATCAGGAGTGTGAGTCAGGCTGTAAGATATCAGGAGTGTGAGTGAGACTGTTTGATATCAGGAGTGTGAGTGAGACTGTTTGATATCAGGAGTGTGAGTCAGGCTGTAAGATATCAGGAGTGTGAGTCAGGCTGTAAGATATCAGGAGTGTGAGTCAGGCTGTAAGATATCAGGAGTGTGAGTCAGGCTGTAAGATATCAGGAGTGTGAGTCAGGCTGTAAGATATCAGGAGTGTGAGTCAGGCTGTAAGATATCAGGAGTGTGAGTCAGGCTGTAAGATATCAGGAGTGTGAGTCAGGCTGTAAGATATCAGGAGTGTGAGTCAGGCTGTAAGATATCAGGAGTGTGAGTCAGGCTGTAAGATATCAGGAGTGTGAGTCAGGCTGTAAGATATCAGGAGTGTGAGTCAGGCTGTAAGATATCAGGAGTGTGAGTCAGGCTGTAAGATATCAGGAGTGTGAGTGAGACTGTTTGATATCAGGAGTGTGAGTGAGACTGTTTGAAATTAGGAGTGAGAGTCGGGCTGTTTGATATCAGGAGTGTTAGGCTGTGCAAAATCAGTAGTGAGAGTCAGGCTGTAAGATATCAAGAGTGTAAGGCTGTTTGATATCAAGAGTGTGAGTCAAACTGTTTTAAATCATAAGTGAGTCGGGCTGTTTATGTGACAAGTGTGAGTGCCAGTCGAACATGTTCCACATATGTGAGATATATATTCCTGATCTGGGCTACTGCATGGTAGCTGGCTTATCGTAGACATACGGGTGTTATTATCTTGTGAGATATCTCACTGAACTTGCTAATACAGGTCTTATCTTGTGAGTTATTTATCTTTTGTTAATGCACTATTATATTTGTCTGTTATATTGTACTGTCCTAAACCTGCGACTGGCCTAGCAATCTGGCAGGGGATCTTCATACTGCTCGAAGAAAAACTAAGAAACAAGTAAAGAGTTTCAAGTACCTAGGAAGTATAATTTCAAATGGCAGATCAGAAGACGAGATCAAAAATAAGTGCAATAAGGCAAATCAACTCATTGGACAAATGGCACCAATACTAAAGAACAAACATGTATCAATAACTACTAAGAAAGCACTTTACAACACAATCTTCCTACCAACTCTATGCTACCAATGCCAAACCTGGACAATGACAGAAAAAGAGCAAAGAAAAATCACAACAACAGAAATGAGATTCCTGAGAAGAATACTCAACGTATCAAGAAGAGATAAGATCAGAAATGAAGAAATCAGGACTAAAGTGGGGGTTAAAGCAGCACTAGATTTTATTAGAAAGCAGCAAGTCAAATGGTTTGGCCATGCAAGTAGGTTACCAACTAACAGCATACCACAACAAGCAATGATGTACAGACCAGATGGAAACAGAGGAAGAGGCCAACCACGTAAACGTTGGATGAAGGGTATAGCAGAGTCCATGGGAATATCGATACATGAAGCCCATAATCGGGCACTCTCACGATGTTTATACTTCACCTCGACACCGCAAGGTACAAGAGGAACATGATGAGATGAGATGAGATTGTACTGTTCACATGCTCACATATAGTTGATAAGCACACATTGTGTGTGTTTCATAACTGTGTTTGTGAAAGTGTTTACCAAACACACAGACAGAACAATTGTTCCTCCAGTTACCAACACCCTGGTTTAGAAGTGGTTAACTGCCTTCCTCTACTAGACATAACAGGCGTAGCATATATGTATAACAAAGACAGACATGATATTCAAATGTGAATGCGTGAAAGAACAAGCCTCATAATGTCTGCGTTTCAGGAACCTTTCTGTAATATTTCAGTACTTGTGTGAGACGGGGGAGGAGCTGATGAATCGATTGTTCCAGAAGTACTTGCTGATCAAACGGAGACCAGATCAGGTCAGTCCCTGTGTGTTCACTTGACATTGCCTTCATGTTTGACCAATATAACTTCTAGCCTCACCTGCAGCATCTGAGCAGGCAAAAACAGGCTGTCAGTGTACACTTGCCTGCTTTCTGTCATCATGCCTGCATCTTTGCTGTCTCTTTACACTGAATCTACCTACAGCAGGCTGTCAGTGTGTCTGCTTCTTTGCCGTCTCTTTACACTGAATCTGCCTACAGCAGGCAATAGTTTAAGTCATATGTTTGACTTTTGTCTGAAAGTGGACTGATTACATATATATTTCATTTTGCTTGAGAACAGATTGGTGGAGCATCTTTGATTCTGTCTGAAAGCAGATTGATTAACTGTATATGTGACATTGTCTGACAGAAGACAGACGTATGTGATATTGTCTGACATGAAACTGACATATGTAACATTGTCTCACATATTGGACATTGCCTGACAGGAGACTGACATATGTGACACAGTTTGACATTTTTGAAGTTATCTGACAGGAGACTGACATATGTTACATTTTTTGACATATGTGACATTGCCTGACAGGAGATTGGCATATGTGACATTGTCTGACAGGAGACTGACATATGTGACATTGTCTGACATATGTCACTCTGCCATCAGCAGGCGGAGGATGTCAGACACAAGAGTAACACCAGCAAGGACCTCAACCCAGTCACCAGGTCTGATTCTTCGACCTTGACCCTGACCCAGATGTTGAGAGCTACCAAGGGAGATGATTCTGGTGGCAGTGAGAAGGTACGTGAGATGTGTGTTAACACTACAAGTCTGTACTTGCTAGGTGCGTCAGACATTTGCTTTTGTTTACTAGAGGTCATATAAAACAGCTTTCTTTGGCCATGTGCTGAGAAGAGAGGCAT
This sequence comes from Cepaea hortensis, assembly GCA_963921405.1. NCBI lineage: Eukaryota > Metazoa > Mollusca > Gastropoda > Stylommatophora > Helicidae > Cepaea > Cepaea hortensis. Next base: position 114,786,764 of record OY992885.1, read on the forward strand.
TGGAGAACATCAAGACAACTGGGAAGCTTGGTGGGAAAAGAGGCAGAGGCAGACTAAGGGAAGTAAGGCTGGATGGACTGAGAAGGTGGCATGGAGGAATATCATCAGCAGTGTCAGTCCGTAACAACAAGGGCTGAGATCTGTGCAGAGACATGAAGGCCTATACCAGCTGAAGGGTACATGATGGTGGTGAATATCTGGTACAACTTGTGTCTTGACAGTTAATGTACATGTACACAGAAGTCAGTCAACTTGTGTCTTGACAGTTAATGTATATGTACACAGAAGTCAGTCAACTTGTGTCTTGACAGTTAATGTACATGTACATAGAAGTCAGTCAACTTCAGTCAACATGTTCAAAAGGTTTAATAATGTAAATCCAAAATATGACAATAAAGTATCACAAATGGAGTAGCGTTCAGCACTGCACCCGTTCGCTCAAACAATAATATCTGAGCTCACATAACTAGCGCACACGCAGTCTAATATCATAATGCTCTCAGCACTAGGAAACACTCCTTTCAGTTATGCTGTTCACGCTCTCTAGCAAACAATCAGACACATCCTTCCTCATTCAAATTCCAGTCTCGTCTCCCCAGCTTTTGCCCTCGGTCTACTCTCACTTGGCATCTGACCTCGTGCCGTCTGAGGATAATCGTGGTAGGTAATGCGTCTCGGTATTGGGACTTTGTCCTGTCCTCACCTAGGGGACAGTCCGTCCGTTGATGACTCCTGTCTCCCGTAGTCCAGTCCAAGGGTGCACTGTCATGTCTGTTCAAGGGCGTACTGTCTTGTCTTCTATTCCCATGTCCTGTCTCTAGGATGTGTCCTCTCTATCAGGTCCCTATGACTCTGACAATCTTATATTTCTTTGTTCATGGTTTTTTGGTGTTTTTTTTGTGCTCACTCGCTTTCAACTCAAGCATAGTCCATACACACTATTTATAGCAGTGATGGACTGAATTTTGCGTGTGGATTAGCTTTCGCTATTAACAGTGTCCTATCGCTATCAGGCGAACTAACTCCAACTTCAGAGGTACTTGTAAGTTACGTCCCCAAGTCAAGGACGTCAGGTCAACATTTTAGTCCAACTGTCCGGTGTAGGGGTTGAACCCCTAACCATAGCATCAGCACACCGGATGTTTACGAACATGCATTCTTACCCATTCGACCATGCTGACCTGTTGTTCATGGATTGCAAGATATATATATATGACTCTTATTTGATATGTATGTGTATATATGACTCTTTTATATGTATAAGGGGCGTTCTTTTGAAATATGTTCGTGCCACACCGCGCATAATTGCGTACGTTGAACATGATCATGTCATAGTCATGTGATATGTACTGACCAATGAATAAAAGAGCAAGTGCTTATCGTCCCATGATGCATAGGTTCTGTTTCTGACCGTTGAGAAAATTGCCGGGTTGATCCAAAATCCGTCGAAAGAAGCTCAAAGAGCGGTGATTCAGTTTCTTTCATTTGAAGGATGTTGACCAGTGGAGATTCATCAAAGATTGCAGGCAGTGTACGGTAACAAATGTGTGTCGAAGACAACAGTGACAGACTGGGCAAAAATGTTTCGGAAAAGACGTCAGTTCACGACAGATCTTTGACGGCCGGATCAAGTGCATATTGTTGCAACGGAAAAAAACATCGCCAAAATTGATGCAGCAGTATAGATGAACCGTTGTCAAAGCATATGTTCGCTAGCGACAGAATTTGATGTGTCAAATGGGGCAATTCAAAATGTTGTTCGTAAGAAACTGCAATATCGGAAGGTGTGTTCACAGTAGGTACCACAGATGTTGACTGACCACCAAAAAGAGGAACGCATGGGAACGTGTTTGAACCACTTGCTGCGTTACAGAGTGGAGGGTGATGCATTTCTCTTCTGCATAGTGGCAGGCGATGAATCATGGTGTCACCACTTTGAGCCGAGCAGCAAAAGAGAGAGCATACAATGGAAGCATGCTGGATCACCAAAAGCCAAAAAATTCAAGTTACAGGTTTCCGCTGGTAAGGTTATGCTGAGCACATTTTTTTTTTACCATGAAGGGCTATTGTTAGCCGACTTTAAAGAACCTGGTGTCGACATCAATTCTACCCACTACTTGCAAACACTAGTCAATCAATCAATCAATCATGTGCCATGCCGGAAAGCGTGGGCGGTCATGACTCGCCATTTCACTCGATCACCAGTGTCGTGGATCAGCTCAGTGTTCCTGTCTCGTCCATGCCATGTGGCCAAGCCATCCAGGTATTTTCCTCTCGGTCTTCCTCTTGGTCTGTTCCCTTCGATCTTGCCAGTTGTCACTAAGTTCTCCAATCCATTTCTTCTCATAACATGTCCAAAAAATTTTGACTGTCTACGTCTAATTTCTCTAATCAGTTTACGATGTTCATTTGTCTCCTGTAGTACTTGGTCATTGGTTTTTCTGTCTGTCCATGGTATTCTTTGCATTTTCCTCAGAAACCACATTTCTGCAGCCATCAGATGCTTTTCAGCTTGACTGCTCATTGTCCAAGTTTCACATCCATACAAAAGAACAGGCTCTATGTATCCCCTCAACGCTCTTTTTCTCGTTTCAATTGACATCTTTTTATTGGTCAGAATGTTTTTCATCTTGCTAAAGGCTACTTTCGCCATGGCGATTCTTGTTCTAATCTCTTCAAGGCATCTCCCATCAGATGTTATGACTGTTCCAAGATAATTGTACCGATTCACTTGTTGAAGAATATTTCCATTTACTTGTATATTACATTGTGGCACTTCTTCCTTCCTACTGACGACCATAACCTGAGTCTTTTTACAATTTAATTCTAACCTCAGTTGCTCACTGTGTACAACAACCGCATCTACTAATTGTTGCAGGTCCTGCACATTGTCTGCAATTAATACTGTATCATCTGCATATCTAATGTTATTGATGTTTCGTCCTCCAATGCTGATTCCATTTATATCCTCTACATTTCTGAAAATATTTTCACTGTATAGGGAAAAAAGATCTGGAGACATCACACATCCCTGCCTAACACCTCTCTTAATTGGCTGATACTGTCCCACTTCATTATCAATCCTTATTGCAGCTTGTTGTTTCCAATATATGTTTTTTTATAAGTCTGTCTTTCCCATCAATTTGTAGATCTGCAAGCATATCCACCATGTTGACATGTCTAACTCTATCAAAAGCCTTTGTATAGTCAATAAAGCAAAGATGTATATCCTTGTTTACTTCTATAGCATGTTCAATAACTGTTCGCAGCATATACACAGCATTTACTGTACCCTTTCCTTCTACAAACCCACATTGTTCTTCCCCTATTTCAGGTTGTATCTTCTTCCTCACTCTTTGCATGATAATTCTTAGCAAAATCTTTTAGATGTGACTCATTATACTAATTGTTCTATGTTGATCACATTCCAAGGTTCCTGATTTCTTTGGGATTGCAATAAATACAGAGTTACATAATTCAGGAGGTATATCTCCAGTATCATATGCAAATATGGCCAAAAGATTGGAAGAGAACTATCTTCATTCCAATACCAAAAAAGGGCAACCTGAAATTATGCACCAACTATAGAACTGTTGCCCTGATAAGTCATGCAAGTAAAATTCTACTAAAAGTCATAATGCGAAGACTTAGTAAGAAAATGGAAGAAGAGATTAACGTGGTTCAAGCTGGATTTAGACAAGGAAGAGGAACAAGAGATCACATATTCAACATGCGTTTAATAATAGAGAAGTGCATAGAATTTAATGTAAACCTATTCTCATGTTTTGTGGATTATTCAAAGGCATTTGACTGTGTACAGCATCAGAAACTTTGGGAAATCATGAGGAATATGGGCTTTCCTTCACATGTAGTACATCTCATAAAAATGCTATATCTAGACCAACAAGCAGCAGTTAGAATAGATGGCGAGACATCAGATTGGTTTGACATCAAGCAAGGAGTCCGTCAGGGCTGCGTGCTGTCACCCTATTTGTTTAACCTGTATGCCGAAAATATAATGAGAAATGTAAGAGATGATATAAACAGGGAGCCATATGATGCCCTAAATATCGGCGGTCATGACATACCAGAGATTCGATATGCTGATGATACAGTATTACTATCCACAACACAGAATGGCATAGAAAACCTAATAGCCTCAACACAATTGAATAGTGAAAATCACAACTTATATCTTAACATAGCAAAAACTAAGATAATGCATACAGATAAAACTACTATGGAGAAAGAAATATACATTAATGGGAGAAAATTGGAGGTGGTGGAAAATTTTGAATATCTTGGGTCATTGATTACAAATAATGGTGACACAATGAAAGAAATTAAACGGCGACTATCCATTGCTCTTCAAAGACTAAAACAGATGAATAAATTATGGTGTGGGACAGACAACTACAAAAATTAGATTTTTAAGAGCATGCATCTTTCCCATTGCAACATACGCCTGTGAGACATGGACACTTACTAAACAAGCTGAACAGCGCATACATGCCTTTGAATATAAATGTTATAGACGAGTTCTAAGAATATCTTGGGTAAAGAAAAGAACAAATGCATCCATACTTCAAGAGTTGAATATTGAGGAGGGATGGCTATTAAAGACGATAAAACAAAGAAAATTGAAGTATTTTGGTCACTTGAAACGTCACAACAGTTTGGAGAGAACAATAATGGAAGGGTATATGCCTGGGAAGAGAGGAAGAGGAAGGCCAAAGAGAAGATGGGTGCAAGATGTGGCGGATGATCTCTAGATGGGTGTATCAGACGCGGGACATCTTGCTTGTGATCGAGAAGTTTTCCGGAAGGTTGTTATGGGAGCGAGGTTCTGCAAAGGACATGCTACTGAATGAATGAATGAATCATATGCAAACACTAGACAATCTGCAAAATGCCATCAAGAATAAACGACCTGGCATGCTTTCTCGAGGTGTGATTTTATTGCACGATAATGCTCGTCCGCATGTTACAAAGATTGTGCAGGGAGCATTAGCAAGGAAGAAGTGGGAAATTCTGCAACATTCAGCCTATAGTCCTGATTTGTCACCTTGTGATTTTCATTTGTTCGGACCTCTAAAAAAAGCTCTCAAGGGGCAACGATTTCACACATACAGACGTAATGAATGCAGTAAACACTTGGTTCAGTGAGCAACCACAATCCTTTTTGCGGACAGCATTCACCGCCTACCTAAGCAATGTGATGCTTGCCTGAATGCCTACGGCGACTTCTTCTGACCAACCCATGGTGTATAATTCATTCAAAATGAATGCTTTATTTAATTCTACCACACCTGTTAATGTTTTTTTCATGCTTTTGTAATAAAGCCATTGTATCTGAACCGCCTTCCTTCAACAGTGAGTATTAGCTTTGGTCACCATTTCTCTTCCTGTATGACATCTTGTATGACATTGTTTCCATCAATTGTAGACCACAAGTGAACTGGCTGTCCCATCAAAGGATGCCTACTACAGCCTCGTCAGCTCTCCCATGACTATCATACATCCCCTCCACGGCTGCTCAGACCCGCACGGCCTGGCCCGCACCATTGAGGAGATCCAGCCAAAATATGTTGTCTTGTACGACGCTGACATTAGCCTGGTCCGCCAGCTGGAGGTCAGTTACTCATGTTGTGGTTTGTCCTGAAGTTCTCCTGTAGATCACACTGGTATCTTTCCTCATGGGTTCCAGCACAGGCACGCCTTGTTTGTCCGACAGTCTAGGGACCAGCAAGTCAGGCAGTTTATGGGTTGTAGTCAGACAAACATGGCCTTTATTTCCCTGACTGTGGGGCCACAGGGAGGTGCTATAGCAAAGTGACTAGACACTGGCCTGCAGGCACAGTGGTCGTGGGTTCCAGTTTGCATTGAGGTGGATGTTTTAAAATTGACATTCTACAGAAGGCTTGCTGCATCATGATGATGCTGGCAAGCATGCATCACTTGATGAATAGATGGATGACTGTAAACATGGATAGTAATTTTGCAAATAATGTATCATATGACAAATAAGTATCTATATAATTGTGTTGACTGTAAATGCTCTGAGTATGAAAATGTTAAATATATAGTAAACATGTGACAGGTCAAAGAAATGTTAGATAGGCCAGCTTGTCCAGTTTTTAACCCTTTGGCAGTGCATGCGCCTTGCCCTAACATCCTCTAGTTGGTTTGTCCTTGTACTTTTGTCTGGCAGTTCTGTTCTCAAGATCCAGCTGCCCATATTTTACATGGGCATTGAGGTGTGTCTCCTGGATGTTTGCCACACCAATTCTATCTTGATAAAGATGAATTGTTAGGAGGGTGCTTTGTGCTGAGAACTTCGTTCTACTGCAGTATGTTGAGCATCTTAGGTGTTAAGTCAATAGCTCTTACCCTATCCCTCTGTGCCATAACTCCTTAGAACAGAGGAAGGACACCACCAGTAGCATTACAGTGGATGTGGGGAGCCCAGCAATATCACTGCCTGACAGGCTCTATGGATTAGCATCAGTTAGATTTTCTTTCATTTAGCAAAATCAGTTGCACTATTTGGTCATGCCTGTGACCCAGAACCCAGCACATCTGATGTGGACAAGCTGCCTCCAGGAATGCAACCTTTGACTATCCCCAGTCCACCTACATGACAGTAGGTTCTTGTTTCTCCATTTGTCTAGTCCCTGCTTGTCGACCTGACTGACATAGGAGACCCCTCATCCATGGACATAACTCTTGAGGTCACTGGGTCAAGCAAGCCGCTCAGTCTCAACAAGGTAGAGACATGAAACAGTGCGGACTTCTCCTGACATATTTCTAGTTCAGTGATGAGAGTAATTGTGTTTGGTCTCTCTAGGTGTATAAAGCCAGCAGACCTAGCCAGCCTCTGCGAGTCTACTTCCTGATGTACAAAGGATCGGTGGAAGAGCAGCGGTACCTAACCACACTTCGTAAAGAGAAGGAAGCTTTTGAGTACCTAATTAGAGAAAAGGCGGTAAGTTTGAATAGTCTACCACATTGTAAAATAAGAGCATTCCACAGCAGGTGCCCATCCGTCCTTGCCTGACCTTCACCCACAAGCTAAGAAGTTATTTGGACTTCACCTGACGGCAGCCTGTATGACTTTCTCCCGCAAGTGGTGGGGGTGTGGCAAGGAGTTTGTAGTGTCCAGCTTAGATGTCACTGGTTTGAATCCAGGCATGTGTACAAGAACCATGTCTAATGATATCACACGCCCCCCTGATCTCTGGGTAGCGAGATAGGATGCCTAGCCTTCTTAGACCAGGCAGAAACACAGAAGGTTGGTGCACAGACTGTGCATGTTACACATAGAGCCCAGAGCAGGCCTCCAGGCTGCTGCCACAGGGGTGTTGTTAGGACTGCACACCTAGCCATGGGGGTGCAGCCTGCTACCTGGCACTGAGTCTGTCCACAGCAAGTACATCAGTTCCAACAGCCATTTGTTTCTGCTGGAAGAGACTGACCACTTAGGTACTGGTGCTGATTGCTGTGATGTTGATTCTTCAACAGATCATAACTCTCAGTCACAGGCAATGTGTCATGTTAGTTAGTTAGTTAGTTAGTTAGTTAGTTAGTCACAGTTCCAACTTCACAGCAACGGGTCGTCCCCATTATGCTCCGTTTCTGTGCCAGTGAATATCACACAAAACGCTCCCCACTGCCCAATGTGGAAAGTGGAAAAGACAGGAGTCTCGACAAACAACAGCCCGCACAGATACACTGTGCATAATGCTGCCGCCAGAATGTCAACACAATAGTCCCCCACAAAACTCCCAATTTATCTCTGATGGAATCGGCAGTCATTTTCACATCTGGATGTTTCCTAGATGTTCACCCACACAGTCCACGAAATACAGTTCATCGTCGATGGCAGTGGTAGTCAACCAGAAGCCCAGCAGCCACGCATTTCTGCATAAGGCAAAAACCGGTCAACTCTGGGACATAGCCATCTGCCATCACTCTGAACATGCAGTCACATTCCAAAAAACCTCGGGCAGATTCAAAAGCATTTCACACGAAACTCACAGCTCACAGTGTTGCGCCACGCACTCACTCAGTATGATTGGCTATTGAATCCCTGCCTTTGTGTAATGTGTTCTTGCGCTGTTCACATTTGGTCAACAACACTAAAGGAATCTGCCATCCCTAATGAACGCTTCCACTGTGTATTTCTTCTTCCTCTTCTTCTTCTGCATGTTATCTCCCAATAAAACAACTAAATCAGTCCAGGCCCTCCCATCTGTTGCCACCTCCCACAGCTCCATCCGTTTCCTCCCCTTGTTCATACCTGTCTCTAACCCTCCTCTCCATGTGTCGTCTGGTCTCCCTCTGTTTCTGGTGCCCCGTGGCTGCCAGAGAATGGACCTTCCAGGTATACTACAACAGGTTTTCTTTATGTGTGCCCTATCCAGCGGTAGTGTCTTATCTCTTTTCCCTTTTCCTGTCAGGTGTTTTCCTTCACTAATACCTTTTCCTCCTCCTCTTCCTGTCAGATCTATTCCTCCAATCTATACCCCTAATTTCCCTCTTTGTTAGGTCTGTTCCTGCCTCCTCTCCCCTTCATACTCTCTTTCTATCAGGTCGCTTCCTCTGCTCCATCCCCTCTCAATTATCCCTCCTTCTGTCAGGCCGCTTCCTCTGCCCACTCCCTTCTAGTTTCACTCTGTAGGTCCCCTTTTCTCCTCCCCTATATTTTCCATCTTTTAGGTCTATTCTTCCATCCCTCCTCTCTATTTTTCTTCTTTTTTGTGTCTCTTCCTCGTCCCTCCCATCTGTTCTCTCTGTTTTGTCAGGTCTCTTATTCCCTTCCCCTGCCACTCCCTTCCTAGACTAGGACCAGGTCTGACACTGGCCACAATGTTGGGGCACCTCTGCCTGGTGTTGTCCTGTCCCCAGACTGGACCTTCAGTCTGACCGGTGTTGTCCTGTCCCCAGACTGGACCTTCAGTCTGACCAGTGTTCCAGGGATCACCATGCCTCCCTGCAGATAATCAGCTCCCAGTACTGGTATTGCACACCTTGTTGGATTCTGAGCTTGGAGAGAGCAACACAGTCCCCAAGGAGATATTTCAGTACCAGGTTGGGAGGTTACTCTCTTAGTTAGTTAGTTAGTTAGTCGCCGTTCCAACTTCACGCAACGGGTCTCCCCATTATGCTCCATTCCTGTGCCAGTGAATATCACACAATATGTTCCTCAATGCCCCATGTGAAAAGTGGAATAGACAGGAGTCTCGACACGCCAACAGCCCGCACAGGTACACAGCGCATAATGCAGCCATCAGAATGCCAACTCAAAAGTCCTCCATGGAAAATACACTTCATCGTCGATGGAAGCAGTAGTCACTAGAAAACCAGCAGCCACACATTACTGATCATTACTGCATTTATAGTAGAGAGGATCGACTTCATTGTCCCAGGATTTATCCAAATGATTCGGCAGGGCGACCCGCTGAAAGCATCGCACAAAGCACGAACACTAGCTCCGGCGATGACCTTTGTGTAGATGCAAGTCCTTTCAGTGCTTAGACGACCTGAACCTCAATTCTTCAGACTTAAACACACTCAATATTCCAGAGGATTCACAACCAGCCAACTTCTGCCACGTTCCAGCTCAATATCTTCACTTTCATTCTGTCGTGATCCTTGCCACATATCTTGACTGTACCTCCCATGTTCCATCTCTAATTCTTCACTTTCATTCTGTTGTGATCCTTGCCACATATCTTGACTGTACCTCCCATGTTCCATCTCTAATTCTTCACTTTCATTCTGTCGTGATCCTTGCCACATATCTTGACTGTACCTCCCATGTTTCAACTCAATGTCTTCACTTTCATTCTGTCGTGAACCTTGCCACATATCTTGACTGTACCTCCCATGTTCCATCTCTAATTCTTCACTTTCATTCTGTTGTGATCCTTGCCACATATCTTGACTGTACCTCTCATGTTCCATCTCTAATTCTTCACTTTCATTCTGTCGTGATCCTTGCCACATATCTTGACTGTACCTCCCATGTTCCATCTCTAATTCTTCACTTTCATTCTGTCATGATCCTTGCCACATATCTTGACTGTACCTACCATGTTCCAACTCAATGTCTTCACTTTCATTCTGTCGTGGTCCTTGCCACATATCTTGACTGTGCCTCTCATGTTCCATCTCTAATTCTTCACTTTCATTCTGTCGTGATCCTTGCCACATATCTTGACTGTACCTCCCATGTTCCAACTCGTTGTCTTCACTTTCATTCTGTCGTGGTCCTTGCCACATATCTTGACTGTGCCTCTCATGTTCCATCTCTAATTCTTCACTTTCATTCTGTCGTGATCCTTGCCACATATCTTGACTGTACCTCCCATGTTTCATCTCTAATTCTTCACTTTCATTCTGTCGTGATCCTTGCCACATATCTTGACTGTACCTCCCATGTTCCATCTCTAATTCTTCACTTTCATTCTGTCGTGATCCTTGCCACATATCTTGACTGTACCTACCATGTTCCATCTCTAATTCTTCACTTTCATTCTGTCGTGATCCTTGCCACATATCTTGACTGTCCCTCCCATGTTCCAACTCAATGTCTTCACTTTCATTCTGTCGTGAACCTTGCCACATATCTTGACTGTACCTCTCATGTTCCATCTCTAATTCTTCACTTTCATTCTGTTGTGATCCTTGCCACATATCTTGACTGTACCTCTCATGTTCCATCTCTAATTCTTCACTTTCATTCTGTCGTGATCCTTGCCACATATCTTGACTGTACCTACCATGTTCCATCTCTAATTCTTCACTTTCATTCTGTCGTGATCCTTGCCACATATCTTGACTGTCCCTCCCATGTTCCAACTCAATGTCTTCACTTTCATTCTGTCGTGAACCTTGCCACATATCTTGACTGTACCTCTCATGTTCCATCTCTAATTCTTCACTTTCATTCTGTCGTGATTCTTGCCACATATCTTGACTGTGCCTCTCATGTTCCAACTCTAATTCTTCACTTTCATTCTGTCGTGATCCTTGCCACATATCTTGACTGTACCTCCCATGTTCCAACTCAATGTCTTCACTTTCATTCTGTCGTGAACCTTGCCACATATCTTGACTGTACCTCTCATGTTCCATCTCTAATTCTTCACTTTCATTCTGTCGTGATCCTTGCCACATATCTTGACTGTACCTCGCATGTTCCAACTCAATGTCTTCACTTTCATTCTGTCGTGAACCTTGCCACATATCTTGACTGTACCTCCCATGTTCCATCTCTAATTCTTCACTTTCATTCTGTCGTGAACCTTGCCACATATCTTGACTGTACCTCCCATGTTCCATCTTTTAATTCTTCACTTTCATTCTGTCGTGATCCTTTTCACATGCTCTGACTTATCTCCAGTTGCTCAGTCTGCATGTTTAATCTCATTGCATCTACACTGTACAACATTTACTGTAGGATAGGAAGAATCCATAAGCTAGTCTTGCGTGATATTGATTCTTACATCAGCCTATCAGATTAATCAGTCAATCAGATTAATCAATCAGTGTATGACATCACCCTCAGACCATGGTTGTGTCAGTAGAACAAGATGGCAAGACTGATGATGATTCTAACTTAGCTCGAGCTCCAGCTCAGAATGTGGCCTCCAGCTCCAGACATGGGGGAGCTGAATCACTTCAACAACGGGTCAGTTTCATTGTTTGTTGTTTCATTGTGTGTTATTTCATTGTTTGTTGTTTAATTGTGTGTTGTTGCATGGTTTGTTGTTTCATGGTTTGTTGTTTCATGGTGTGTTGTTTCATGGTTTGTTGTTTCATGGTTTGTTGTTTCATGGTGTGTTGTTTCATGGTGTGTTGTTTCATGGTGTGTTGTTTCATGGTTTGTTGTTTCATGGTTTGTTGTTTCATGGTTTGTTGTTTCATGGTTGTTTCATGGTTTATTGTTTCATGGTTTGTTGTTGCTAATGGTTGACGTTTGGTGCAGGAGAGCCTGGCATATGATACCACAACATCTAGCTTAAGAACGGAGGTGAAGGCAGTCAGTGCAGCTTTCCGCTGGATGGAGAATACGATACACACACACATCGTGATTGTAACTGACTCAGGAAGCATGCTGAGTAGGGTGAGGACTGGCAAGCTTCTTGCCGAGTGGCTTGCTTCGCTTCGGAAGTCACGGGTGGCAAGCATCGTCTGGATATTTTCTCCGGGGCATGCTGGTGTGTTGGGGAATGAACAGGCGGACATATTGGCTGGCTCTGCAAAACTTGGTGGAGTATTGATGCATGACAAGGCAGACGTGGTTGCGGCCTTGTGGGAGCACGTGCACACCTTGGAGGAGCAAATGGATCACCATGGTCTGGCAAGAATGCGACAGCGAGGAGTGACGAGGGGATCTGGCCGATGCTCGACGCTTAGAGGAAAGGCGAGACGCACATATAATCAGATTGTTACTGGTACTATTGGGGTTGGAACTCTTCGCTGGCTTCTGAGGATGGGGACGGAGCGCTTATGGGAATGCCCCGAATGCTGTGATGTCGGTTCCTAAATCAATCAATCAATCAATGTTTGTTGTTTCATGGTGCGTTTTATTGTCACAAGAAAGTGAGACTGTCACTACACAACTCTCTTCCATTTGAACATTTCATATATGATCATCTCATCTCAGATACAGTCACTTGATGAAGTTATCTCAAGGACTGCCATGATAAACATCTATTATACATGACTTATCAATGCTAATATGCATACGAGGGGAAGAACTGGACACCACACTTCATAAATGTAGTATGTTGTTTGTTTGTGTAGCCCCTAACTCATTCTTGTTTCCTGAAATATATCAAGTATAGAAGGGGCACAAACTGTGGATGCTTCTGTATCTGTTGGTAATATATCCAGCCTAGATACAGTTGACACTGATCATTCTTGTTTCCTGAAATATATCAAGTATAGAAGGGGCACAAACTGTGGATGCTTCTGTATCTGTTGGTAATATATCCAGCCTAGATACAGTTGACACTGATCATTCTTGTTTCCTGAAATATATCAAGTATAGAAGGGGCACAAACTGTGGATGCTTCTGTATCTGTTGGTAATATATCCAGCCTAGATACAGTTGACACTGATCATTCTTGTTAGATGACATGTCTTCTCATTGTGCACATTGGTTTGTCTGTGTACATTTTCTGTGTCTGTCTGTCTATGCTTATACTTCTTCCTCACATTTATTGACAGGTCATTGTTGACATGAGAGAGTTCAGAAGTGAGTTACCTTCCCTGATTCACCGCCGAGGCATTGAGATTGAGCCTGTCACTCTGGAGGTTTGTTAGTTTCTGACATTGAGAGTATCACCCCTTCCCTATTTATCCTAAGAACATTGTGTATATTAGCAGCCTTGCTGCAATATTATCATCTTAGAGCCCTCACATCTGACCCCAGCATGACATTTTAGGTTCAGGTTCACCTGTCTTCAGTATACACATACATTGGCACCTTGCCGTCTTGACAGACGATAGTTTGTGCTTTAAAAAGGCATAATAACTTTTAACTATGGCGGTAGCGAGTGTGACTGATAAGGCCAATTTGCGCTGTAAATGTCCGTTCACAGTGGGTGCATGTGAACACGTGGTCATTTCCACCATCATGCACCATCTTACGTCTCAAACGCTCGGTGTGTGACTTTTCTGCAATAATTTTCTCCTTTGACTTTATTCCATTTCTGATATTTGCCCTCCATGCAACACGTTCAGCGGCGACTTGCGAGCAAGTAAAGTTCTTTATAGTTTCATTTTTTTCTTCAGTATAACACTAACAAAAATATTCAGATTGGGTAGTTTGACTCATTTTAAAATGTGTGCAGAGCAGTGGCAATTTTCTGCCTATTGTTTATGATATCCACAGGCTGGAGGATGTTTAACATGCAGACACAGTTGTTGTTCCACGTGAGTGAGTTAGTCAGTCATTGGATCATCCTCACTGCACATGGAACAAGTCCACAGGCACTCATGTTTCATCCTCAATATCTCCATCAGCATGCAGCAGCTGATAGTTCCAGTCCTGTGTGGATGAGTGTCTGCTCTCTGTACTGCGTTCGATCCTTGCAACACCCTACATTACTCCCAGTTCTAGTAGTCAAACGAAGGACATAAAATCCAGTTCCTTCTCTTGTTCCAGGAAAAAAACTACTGAAAACTGGATTACCTAGCCAGAAACGGGGGATGGCCTCCTCCATGAAAGATACAGACACGCTTCTAAAGTTGACAACTTTAAATCAGAAGAATGTTCTAAAGGCTGGTGTCGATATAATTGGAGACTGGGCTGTTGAATGTGTGATAAGAGTCATGTAGATCTGGCTAGTCCTGTTAACAGATAAGCTTAATGCAGGGTAGTTAGTTAACTTGATGCACACCCTTCTGCCAAATAATATGACAAAGTTAGCCTCCAAAGAGGAGTTTACAGTGAGTCTTCTTTCTTTCACTTTCTCTCTTTCTCTCCCTATCTGATTCTCCCTCCCTCCCTCCCTCTCTCCTCCCTCTCTCTCTCTCTCTCTCTCTCTCTCTCTCTCTCTCTCTCTCTCTCTCTCTCTCTCTCTCTCTCTCTCTCTCTCTCTCTCCCCCCTCTCTCTCTCTCTCTCTCTCTCTCTCCCCCTCTCTCTCTCTCTCTCTCTCTCTCTCTCTCTCCTCTCTCTCTCTCTCTCTCTCTCTCTCTCTCTCTCTCTCTCTCTCACTCACTCACTTTCTCTTTCTCCCTCTCTCTCACCCTGCTCCCAGTCAGTAACAAGTGAAGGGTCGGTGTCATGGGTGTGAAGTGGTACTAATTTGCATATGCTAATATATTCACTCACACACCTGACATCATTGTGTGCTGGGCTCATGTGAGCAAGTACATTGTATATTGATGCATGCCTCATGGAAAGCTGTTCAGATGTGTGCTGTCCATCCATCCATCATGTGCCATGCCGATGAGCGTGGGCGGTCATGTTCTGCCATCTCACTCAATCACCAGAGTCGTGGATCAGCTCGGTGTTTCTGTCTCGACCATGCCACAAGGCCAAGCCATCCAGGTACTTGCTTCTAGGTCTTCCCCTTGGTCTGTTCCCCTCAATCTTGCCAGTTGTCACCAAGTTCTCTATATCATTTCTTCTCATAACATGCCCAAAAAATTGTGACTGTCTACGTCTAATGTCTCTAATCAGTTTACGATCTTCATTTGTTTCTTAAAGGACTTGTTCATTGGTCTTTCTGTCTGTCCATGGTATTCTTTGCATTTTCCTCAGAAACTACATTTCTACAGCCATCAGATGTTTTTTAGCCTGGCTGCTCATTGTCCAAGCTTCACATCCATATAAAAGTACAGGTTCTATGTAGCATCTCAACACTCTTTTTCTCGTTTCAATTGACATCTTTTTATTGGTCAGTATGTTTTTCATCTTGCTAAAGGCTACTTTTGCCATGGCGATTCTTGTTCTAATCTCTTCAAGGCATCTCCCATCAGACGTTATTACTGTTCCGAGATAATTGTACCTATTCACTTGTTGAAGAATATTCCCATTTACTTGTATATTACATTGTGGTATTTCGTTCTTCCTAGTGATGACCATAATCTGTGTCTTTTTACAATTTAATTCTAACCCTAGTTGTTCACTGTGTTTAACAACCGCATCTACTAAATGTTGCAGGTCCTGTTCATTGTCTGCAATCAAGACTGTATCATCTGCATATCTAATGTTATTGATGCATCGTCCCCCAATGTTGATTCCTTCCATATCTTCAATATTTCTGAAAATATTTTCACTGTACAGGGAAAACAGATCTGGAGACATTACACATCCCTGTCTCACACCTCTCTTAATGGCTGTCAAGAGGTGAGAGAAGTGGCTGGGGTTTCATAGCCAAAGCTAATGGTCGATGTTTGGGGCAGGAGAGCCTGGCATATGATACCACAACATCCAGCTTAAGAATGGAAATGGAGGAAGTCACTGCGGCTCTCCGCTGGATGGAGAATACGACACACACACACATCGTGATTGTAACTGACTCAGAAAGCATGCTGATGAGGGTGAGGACCGGCAGACTTCGTGCAGAGTGGCTTGCTTCGCTTCGGAGGTCACGGGTGACAAGCATCGCCTGGATCTTTTCTCCGGGGCATGCCGGTGTGCTGGGAAATGAACAGGCAGACAGATTGGCTGGCTCTGCAGAACTTGGTGGAGTATTGATACATGACAAGGCAGATGTGGTTGCGGCCTTGTGGGAGCACGTGCACACCTCGGAGGAGCAAATGGATTACCATGGTCTGGCAAGAATGAGACAACGAGGAGTGACGAAGGGATCTGGCCGACGCTCAACGCTCAAAAGAAAGGCGAGACGGACATATAATCAGATTGCTACTGGTACTATTGGTGTTGGAACTCTTCGCTGGCTGCTGAGGATGGGGATGGAGCACTTATGGGAATGCCCCGAATGCTGTGATGTCGATTCCTAAATCAATCAATCAATCAATCAATCTTATTTAGGTGGAGAAGATGGTAACTGCACCAGTGGTTCACATGCTGAGAGAGTATGTCTAGCATATTCTGCATGAATAGTTGTTGTTGGTTTTTTTTGCACCCGCTTGCTTTAAACTCAAGTGTAGTCCATACACACTACTTTAGTAGCACTAGACTGAATGTTGCGTGTGGATTAGCTTTCCCTATAATCAGTGTCCCTCGCCATCAGGCAAACCCACTTCAACTTCAGAGGTACTTGTAATTTACGCCCCCAAGTCAAGGATGCGAAGTCAAAATTTTAGTCAACTGTCTGGTGTAAGAGTTGAACCCCTTACCTCAACATCAGCACACCGGATGTTTAAGAACGCGCGTTCTTATCAATTGGCCATGCTGATGCGTGAATATTATGAGGTGCTTACTCTAATAAATGCTCTATGTAACATTTGTGTGATGATTTCCTAGTCACCTCGGCGTTGAGAGAAACTATGTATGGATGTGTCCTTAGTGCAGTGTTTCTAGCCAATCATTCAGTCTGAAGATTCTCAGTAACACCACTTTAACGTAATAATTGATGTTTGTGAATGGCTGGGTTCCCAGGTTGGAGACTACATCTTGACACCGGACATTTGTGTGGAGCGGAAGAGTGTCAGCGACCTGATTGGTTCCTTGAACAATGGCCGCCTGTACCAGCAAGCCCTGTCCATGTGCAGGTTCTACAAGAGACCGGTGTTGCTGGTCGAGTTTGATGTCAACAAACCATTCTCCTTGCAGGTGAGCTCCGTGCTGGTATGTCTTAACATAGACTGTCTCCTTGCATGTGAGCTCTGTGCTGGTATGTCTTACATGGACTGTCTCCTGCAGGTGAGCTCCGTGCTGGTATGTCTTACATAGACTGTCTCCTTGCAGGTGAGCTCCGTGCTGGTATGTCTTAACATAGACTGTCTCCTTGCAGGTGAGCTCCGTCCTGGTATGTCTTAACATAGACTGTCTCCTTGCAGGTGAGCTCCGTGCTGGTATGTCTTAACATAGACTGTCTCCTTGCAGGTGAGCTCCGTCCTGGTATGTCTTAACATAGACTGTCTCCTTGCAGGTGAGCTCCGTGCTGGTATGTCTTAACATAGACTGTCTCCTGCAGGTGAGCTCCGTGCTGGTATGTCTCAACATAGACTGTCTCCTGCAGGTGAGCTCCGTCCTGGTATGTCTTAACATAGACTGTCTCCTTGCAGGTGAGCTCCGTGCTGGTATGTCTTAATGAGACAGTATGGGAAACGCTTTGCGCAAAAATCGCTCAAACTTGCCGGGAGAATATAAAATGGAATATTTTTGAAACCAAAAGGTCAAGGGCCAGGATTGTTTTTCTGATAGTCATAGGTTGAGTGGGAGTGCCGAATAGCGACAAGGCCACCCTCTATTGTTGACTAGCAATTTCTCATGGAGAGGAGTGCCAAATGTATTGTACTTTGGGTTCAAGCTGTCAGAGGGACAACAGCAAACTTTAGAGGCGGCATAATTTATTAGTACAGGCGGCATTGGAAGTGACCTTAGCTGTCAGAAGAGAACGCCACTCTCCAAATTTACGGTGGCGGGAAAAGGATGAACTCAGGACCATGAACTTCAGAGACAATGTAGATTTGGGTTAATGATATGAAGGTAGTATGCAAATTAAGCAGGGTACGCGAGGTACTGATTGGAGGACAAGGGACAGCGACGTCACGTGATTCAAGAAAGGCGCCAACCCGAGAAGTAATATATACTTGAGGATCCAGTCAGTTTAGACAGTGTGGAACGAGCAAGAGTGCGGTAGCAGCAGATCCGAGGGCTGGGCTGTCGCCCAGCCCAGGAGGAAGTGTGAGTTTGGAACTCCAGCAATGGTTATGTCTATATATCAGGCTGTTTAGTGTCCAGGAAGATGGAGAGGCAGTATTAAAGACGGAAATGATGCATATATCACGGTTTTGTCTGGACTGCCGAAGTAAAGTAGGATGGTCAAGGATCTGTGAACCATTTATTCCAGATAGATAAATCTGATGGAGTGGAACGCAAATTCCGAGGATCACAAAATGGCGTGCAAGCCATTTGAGAAGGACTGTTGGCTAAAGAAGACCGCTCGTTAGTTGCAGTAGATGGCTAAACGTCAAATAGGACAACCACTAGCCAGACTGCGATCGGAATCACACGGGAAACACTGCGATCGGAATCACACAGGAGACTAATGGCAAACATGATTGGAAAGGTCAAGTGGGATTCACGACAAACGAGAGGTTGAAGAAAGCAATCGTATTTCAGATATGAAACCCAGAAGGACGACCAGAAAACCCACTGGATGGCAGAAGTTGAATGTAAGTTGACATAAGACTTAGACCTAATTAGTTTAATTGTATATTATAATCGGGTACCTTAGTTTAGAGAACTATAGCAAACTACCGTAGGTGAACTTACCGCGTAATCATGAACGACCGACAAATGTCAGGACTGAGTGCAGCGTCCTGCAAAGGGCCCACACCTAACTAGCTAGCTAACTATAATAGCAGTCTAAGCAAGGAAGCATTGGCAAACTACTGAACGTTAACCCGCTAAATGGATCACGACCCGGCAAAGGATCAGGACTAAATGCGACGTCTTGCATATGACCTATATTTAAATGGCCGAAATAGAGTGTTGGGAGTCATATTAATCGGAGAGATAAGCAGAGTGTGGATAAACTATGTATGTTCATGTAACCAAGCAATTAGACGTACACACTTAATGAGAACTAGGCGAGTGCAACATGTAAATATGGAACGGAAGGGCTACTGCAAGATATAAACAACACAGAGGCCGGGTCTAGCAGATAAACGTGCACCTGAGAAGCGATCACGCTGGGTCAACCCAAACAATGAGACCGGATGACAATGGCTCGCCCTAGACGAAGCGGTATGGAAAAGAATGCGTGTCTTTTGTTCGCTGGACATAGGTGAAAGGAGGTCGCGCTTCTGCTGTTGTGTAGTTAAGGCTGGCCTGGCGTGGTACAGGCCGCGAGTTCAAATCTTCCGGCAAATGGTTAAATACTTAATGTTGGCTGTAGGCGGCGCGTCGGGAAATAGGCGATAATAATATTAGTTAAACATATGTGTTCACAATAAGGTTCTTAATTTATGTTATGGCTAAGATATATTGATACTAGCGTAGATAGGGAAGCAATAGCTGGTAAGGACTTTGTAGGTAGTGAAAGACTAAGGTTGATAGTGACATAAAACTCACGGGTATTGTTTTATAATGTTTCAGACATCGTCTGGGTAAACTGGAGTCGCCTGGATAAACCAGGCATAGCTGAATAAACAGTTACCCGCTGAACAAGTTGGATGGGAGCGAATTAAATCCCTGGGTATATGGATTGATGGATCAATCTATGGATCAATGGGTATTTGGGCTGAACACATGGACCACTAATAAGCCTATGGAGAGATAGTTATGAAACAAAGGCCGGTGTAATTCCTAGTTTTAGTCTTCTTATTCATGCGGTTAGGAGGTGATTGTAGGTAGTATTTCTCTAACATCTGGTTGTATAGTTTATTACATTATCTACCTCCCCTTGTGGCGACATGCAGTATTGTGTTGTTTTTTGGAGTCGATTATACGTAGATGTGTCTTCAATGCATGTACTGGTTACTTTATGTGATTATGCTGTAGATTGTCACTCTGTTACTGTTCAGAAGAAAATAAATATGTTTGAGTTGCCTTTTATTTCGACTTGTCAGTCTGAAGTAATATAAGTAGAGTAGTTTAGAGACCTTGTGAGGCTGTACATCTCTTCTATAACCTGATAACCTACACCACGAGACATTGATGGTGCAATAGTAATTAACTATTGTTCTCACGCGGAGACACGAACCTACATCTGTCGTATCCCTTACTCTCATCCTCTTTTTTCTCCTTCTCTCTCTTCATATTTTTTTACTATCAAAGGTAGTGTGTAGTAGGCAGAGTTCGACTGAGGAACGAACTTTTAGGCTTCACACTATTTACATCATTTCCCTCATCATTCTTTTCTCTCTCTTCTCTCTCTCCTCACTTCCTCCTTCTTCTTCCTCTTCTTTTCTAGCTGTCACAAATGGCGTCGTCGGCAGGATATGTTTCCAGAATTTTCTGGGACCTTCCAGCTTAGTCCGGGAGCTCCCAGGAGATTCCATGTGAACTTTGTTTCTGTGGTGTCAGGTTCTACTACATAGTGAGATCGTATACATAGATTTGTCGCTTACAGTCAGTAGTTCGTGATTGCCTGCTCGATAGTTGTCTCAGTAAGTGTTCCTTTACTAGGCTACTTATCTCATAGCTGGTTGGTAAATTGTCTGAACTATCTGTCGGCGAGGTTTCTACTAAGTCTGTTCAGTTAGAAACTCTTGTGTAAAGTACACCGGCCAAACCACCTTGCTACAAGAATACAGGAAAACCCACCACAACAAAATACCCAGGGATAGCCAACTCAGAAGGAGAGTCAGCGCAGCGGAATCTGTCCGAAATGAGCTCAGACAACAGCTGAGCAGTGCAAGTCAACGTAAAAGTGGCCTTATCTTTTCATCATTAAAGAGTATCAGAATAAAATACTCCACCGTTATACAAAGGTCACCCACTCTTCGTCCAGGAAGTCAAGAGTCATAATTGATGACAGGGCATGGCAGGCGAAACCCAGAGCCATGCAAAGTGCTTTGCCTGGCTGAACGCAATACGTTTGGTGGCAGTGGCCACATCTGAAGTCATCAGAACAATGTGTCTCCCCCCCCCCCCCCTTTTTTTGTGTTGCCCTGCAAGGAACGACAACAAGGACTCATCGTGCTAGCGTGCCCCACCAGCGGCAGAGCGAGACGGGCTGTGCCGAAGTTACCAATGCCACATGTGCATACCAGAAATGCAAGCATGAACGATAACAATTAGATCATCATGAGGTGATGTTTCCCTTTTGTTTTATGCAGTGAGTTAATTATGGCTGTTGTGAAGAGACAGATGACAGTGTCACTCGTGGTAGTTAGAAAATCCCTTTTTTTTTTAGGCGGGAACAGAGGTGGAATTCAGTGTACCGGCGTGTTCAAGTTTCATGATAGACATGTTAACGGTGTTGGGCAGTGAACGACCAGTGACGCCCTATATTTCTGCCCGTGCATATAGAATAGACACTTTAAAGAAAACAATCGTAGAAATTCAGTGAAGAAGAAAACGGAATCCAGAGAGCACCCGCAAGCAGAAACATATTCCTTAGATATTTATCTCAGCATGACAATGAACAGTAGTTTAATAATTAGTTAAACGTTCGTGGTGTAGTGTTGGTTCATAATTGAATGACAATTTTGGTGTAGTCACGTTTAGCCATCCTTTGTTTGTTTTACAGGTTGAACTTAGTTAGAAACATGTTATTTTGTTGTTAAAAGGAATATGACTACTTGAGGGGATCAACTGTTGTGGAGCAGTTAGCTCCCTTGTTATTTCCATAGCGGAAGGTGTCAAGTCGGGTATGCGAATGTTTTTAATTTTGTTTGCACCTCACTCTATCGTGTTGGGCAGACACAACTGCAGTATTAGGTGTCATAAGGACTACACATAGTTCAATGTCGTGTCAGGAGGCCAAGGAGACCATTTATAATCTGAGATTGCCCGAGTAGATGTTAATGCCGGTACATGTTGGTTTTAATGTGAAGGGGCATGGCGAAGAATATATGTTAGCGCCATGTCCGGGAACTGGGCAAACAAATGTTTTTTTTTGGAGTTATTTCAGCGCCAGGGTGTCCAAGAACTGGGCACACATTTTTTTCAGAGCTATTTCAGCGCCAAGAGAATAAAGCATAATGTCCAAGAACTGGGCATACCATATTTTTTCCAGAGTTATTTCAGCGCCAAGACAATGGAGCACGATGTCCAACGACTGGGCGCACATTTTTTTTGTGTCAAAAGCTATTTCATGATATAAGTTTGGTTTGTGTCTGTGGCCACTAAATGTTGTCTACTTACGGCAGGGGCTGATTTGTTTTTGTGTACAGCGTCGGCGATTGGGAAGATTGCAGCTTCATGCTGATTTGTCCTTGCGAATAGGGGGGAATTTGTTGTTTTATTATGTGTGGTGGCCAGGCATTTGCCTGTCGTGTCACAGGAATTGTTACAATGTTTTTTTTCAGATTCAAGGATGACTACATATGTCCTAGTGGGTAGCACCGATGTGAATTTGATTGTTGGTTTTGTTGTTGTTACAGGGGAATGGCATATTAAGTGAATGCCTATATTGACACTGTTTTATTAATTTTGGTGCCCCTAAGTATTGCATCCATTGATTGATGGTTTTGTTTTCTGGGGAACCCCCAGCAGGCCAGGTAGTGCGCTGTTTTTATTGATAATATTACTTGGTTACTATTTTGTTAGGGTGCACGTCAGAAGTTTTAACTGCCTTATGCACTGGGAGAGCAGGGGGTGCAACCGGTATTTTTTTTATAATTATTATTTGGGGTGGAAGTTCCAAAAAGAGTTTTCCCCTTAGGCATCCAATATTGTTTATGGGGGATGTCAGATGCGGAGCCAGGGCTTCGATCTCAAGGAGGGATGACGCTATATTGATGGTGGGACCCATCAACTTTTGGTAGGTGGGTATGAGACAGTATGGGAAACGCTTTGCGCAAAAATCGCTCAAACTTGCCGGGAGAATATAAAATGGAATATTTTTGAAACCAAAAGGTCAAGGGCCAGGATTGTTTTTCTGATAGTCATAGGTTGAGTGGGAGTGCCGAATAGCGACAAGGCCACCCTCTATTGTTGACTAGCAATTTCTCATGGAGAGGAGTGCCAAATGTATTGTACTTTGGGTTCAAGCTGTCAGAGGGACAACAGCAAACTTTAGAGGCGGCATAATTTATTAGTACAGGCGGCATTGGAAGTGACCTTAGCTGTCAGAAGAGAACGCCACTCTCCAAATTTACGGTGGCGGGAAAAGGATGAACTCAGGACCATGAACTTCAGAGACAATGTAGATTTGGGTTAATGATATGAAGGTAGTATGCAAATTAAGCAGGGTACGCGAGGTACTGATTGGAGGACAAGGGACAGCGACGTCACGTGATTCAAGAAAGGCGCCAACCCGAGAAGTAATATATACTTGAGGATCCAGTCAGTTTAGACAGTGTGGAACGAGCAAGAGTGCGGTAGCAGCAGATCCGAGGGCTGGGCTGTCGCCCAGCCCAGGAGGAAGTGTGAGTTTGGAACTCCAGCAATGGTTATGTCTATATATCAGGCTGTTTAGTGTCCAGGAAGATGGAGAGGCAGTATTAAAGACGGAAATGATGCATATATCACGGTTTCGTCTGGACTGCCGAAGTAAAGTAGGATGGTCAAGGATCTGTGAACCATTTATTCCAGATAGATAAATCTGATGGAGTGGAACGCAAATTCCGAGGATCACAAAATGGCGTGCAAGCCATTTGAGAAGGACTGTTGGCTAAAGAAGACCGCTCGTTAGTTGCAGTAGATGGCTAAACGTCAAATAGGACAACCACTAGCCAGACTGCGATCGGAATCACACGGGAAACACTGCGATCGGAATCACACAGGAGACTAATGGCAAACATGATTGGAAAGGTCAAGTGGGATTCACGACAAACGAGAGGTTGAAGAAAGCAATCGTATTTCAGATATGAAACCCAGAAGGACGACCAGAAAACCCACTGGATGGCAGAAGTTGAATGTAAGTTGACATAAGACTTAGACCTAATTAGTTTAATTGTATATTATAATCGGGTACCTTAGTTTAGAGAACTATAGCAAACTACCGTAGGTGAACTTACCGCGTAATCATGAACGACCGACAAATGTCAGGACTGAGTGCAGCGTCCTGCAAAGGGCCCACACCTAACTAGCTAGCTAACTATAATAGCAGTCTAAGCAAGGAAGCATTGGCAAACTACTGAACGTTAACCCGCTAAATGGATCACGACCCGGCAAAGGATCAGGACTGAATGCGACGTCTTGCATATGACCTATATTTAAATGGCCGAAATAGAGTGTTGGGAGTCATATTAATCGGAGAGATAAGCAGAGTGTGGATAAACTATGTATGTTCATGTAACCAAGCAATTAGACGTACACACTTAATGAGAACTAGGCGAGTGCAACATGTAAATATGGAACGGAAGGGCTACTGCAAGATATAAACAACACAGAGGCCGGGTCTAGCAGATAAACGTGCACCTGAGAAGCGATCACGCTGGGTCAACCCAAACAATGAGACCGGATGACAATGGCTCGCCCTAGACGAAGCGGTATGGAAAAGAATGCGTGTCTTTTGTTCGCTGGACATAGGTGAAAGGAGGTCGCGCTTCTGCTGTTGTGTAGTTAAGGCTGGCCTGGCGTGGTACAGGCCGCGAGTTCAAATCTTCCGGCAAATGGTTAAATACTTAATGTTGGCTGTAGGCGGCGCGTCGGGAAATAGGCGATAATAATATTAGTTAAACATATGTGTTCACAATAAGGTTCTTAATTTATGTTATGGCTAAGATATATTGATACTAGCGTAGATAGGGAAGCAATAGCTGGTAAGGACTTTGTAGGTAGTGAAAGACTAAGGTTGATAGTGACATAAAACTCACGGGTATTGTTTTATAATGTTTCAGACATCGTCTGGGTAAACTGGAGTCGCCTGGATAAACCAGGCATAGCTGAATAAACAGTTACCCGCTGAACAAGTTGGATGGGAGCGAATTAAATCCCTGGGTATATGGATTGATGGATCAATCTATGGATCAATGGGTATTTGGGCTGAACACATGGACCACTAATAAGCCTATGGAGAGATAGTTATGAAACAAAGGCCGGTGTAATTCCTAGTTTTAGTCTTCTTATTCATGCGGTTAGGAGGTGATTGTAGGTAGTATTTCTCTAACATCTGGTTGTATAGTTTATTACATTATCTACCTCCCCTTGTGGCGACATGCAGTATTGTGTTGTTTTTTGGAGTCGATTATACGTAGATGTGTCTTCAATGCATGTACTGGTTACTTTATGTGATTATGCTGTAGATTGTCACTCTGTTACTGTTCAGAAGAAAATAAATATGTTTGAGTTGCCTTTTATTTCGACTTGTCAGTCTGAAGTAATATAAGTAGAGTAGTTTAGAGACCTTGTGAGGCTGTACATCTCTTCTATAACCTGATAACCTACACCACGAGACATTGATGGTGCAATAGTAATTAACTATTGTTCTCACGCGGAGACACGAACCTACATCTGTCGTATCCCTTACTCTCATCCTCTTTTTTCTCCTTCTCTCTCTTCATATTTCTTTACTATCAAAGGTAGTGTGTAGTAGGCAGAGTTCGACTGAGGAACGAACTTTTAGGCTTCACACTATTTACATCATTTCCCTCATCATTCTTTTCTCTCTCTTCTCTCTCTCCTCACTTCCTCCTTCTTCTTCCTCTTCTTTTCTAGCTGTCACATTAACATAGACTGTCTCCTGCAGGTGAGCTCCGTGCTGGTATGTCTTAACATAGAATGTCTCCTGCAGGTGAGCTCCGTGCTGGTATGTCTTAACATAGACTGTCTCCTGCAGGTCAGCTCTTACCTTGTATGTCTCGCATGGGATGTCTCCAGGTAGGTTCTGTATTTAGGTCAGCTCTGTGGTAGTATACGGAAATATCAGTTGTTGCACAATTCTGGAGGCCATTCAGACAGCACATCAACACATTCACAATTATTGATTGGCAATCATAGAAGTAGAAGGAAGAAGTAAAGATTAGAGAACACACTAGACAACATTAACATTGACAACTGTAATTACGATACCAAGATTTGAACCTGTCACCTCCACATGACCCCAGTGGCTGGCTGCAGGATCAGTTCAACACCCCTCTACAAGGTGTCCACATTAGCCAGGTCTAACATCCACCGAAGCCACAACTTTGAGTAATGCTGTGTCTAGTATATCCCGAACAGGATATGATTTTCTAAATACAGTTGTATCCTTGTTTGATATATCATAACTCATTTGCTGTTACAGGCCAAGTCTGCTGTCAGTGGGGATGTGTCATTGCAAGACATCACATCCAAACTGGCAATGTTGACCATGCACTTCCCAAAGCTGCGACTGATATGGTGCCCCTCACCGTACGCCACAGCCGAACTGTTTGAGGAACTGAAGGCTGGACGTCCACAACCCAGTGCTGAGATGGCCATGACTGTGACAGCGGCTGTATCAGACATGCCAGATTGGAATGACAAGTATAGTCACGGACCACAGGTAACTGAGTTTAAGTTGTCTACCAAACAGATCTGTGTTGTCTACCAGACACATCTATGTTGTCTACCAGACATATCTGTGTTGTCTACCAGACACATCTATGTTGTCTACCAGACACATCTATGTTGTCTACCAGACATATCTGTGTTGCCTACCAGACACATCTATGTTGTCTACCAGACAGATCTATGTTGTCTACCAGACACATCTATGTTGTCTACCAGACACATCTGTGTTGTCTACCAGACACATCTGTGTTGGGAAAAGTCTTCTAAACATGTATTACCATGGTATGTAAGGGTGCAGTCACTTGTGAAGCAACCAGGACTGCAAGAACTTTGAAGAAAAGGCTGGACAGAAAAACTACTGCAGGAGATCCTCCTCCTGGAATGTCAAGCAATCTATGTCCACATTGTCAAAGAACATTTCGAGCCAAAATAGGCCTTATCAGCCATCTCAGAACTCACGGCTCCATACCTTCAACCCCACTGGATGAATTGAATGGTCACCATCATTCATGATGGACAAACAACAACAACAACCATGGTATGTACAGCTGTTGGGGTGTGAGGTGGTAGACCTGTACATATTCTAGGTCACACATATAAACATGGGATGGTCAGTTCCTTTTTTTTTTTTTTTTTTTTTTTGCATATCCTTTACAGGACATAGCTGTCAATATCAGCATCTTTCAGCTGTATGTTGATCTCTTGGCAAGATTATGCTCAGTAGTTTGCCATTGCTTTCTGAGTGACCGGCTCACATACTCCGTAAGTTATCGATGCGATTCGAACCACCGCTGATTCTTACCGTCATCACGTTAACCCATGAGAGTATACGAGATTACGGAGAAAAGTCATAACCTCTGAGCCATGAAGCCGGCGGTCAGTTCCTTGCCCGACTCATTTCCTTCCCACACAGTTGTGAGAACACATTGCCAGATTTCTGTAGTGGCATACTTGCCAGTGTGGGATGGTCAGTTCCTTGCCCGACTCATTTCCTTCCCACACAGTTGTGAGAACACATTGCCAGATTTCTGTAGTGGCATACTTGCCAGTGTGGGATGGTCAGTTCCTTGCCCGACTCATTTCCTTCCCACACAGTTGTGAGAACACATTGCCAGATTTCTGTAGTGGCATACTTGCCAGTGTGGAAGTCCTACTCTGGTCACTTTGTTGTTGTTCTGTCACACAATGTGGACATCAGCTGTGACCTTCGTGGGCTGGAAGTGTGACAAGTTTCATGAATTTGTTCATCATGGTCCTCGTGATATAACAGATATTATACCCAGCTAGAGGTTGTGACATTTACATTCAGAAACAAATGTCAACAATTTGGTTTTTATTCCACGACATTCTCAGATCAGACAGAATGGAGATATTATTCTGAGCGTAAAACTACAATCTTTTAGTTAGTTAGTCGAGGTTCCAACTTCACAGCAACGGGTCATCCACATTATGCTCCATTCCTGTGCCAGCGAATATCACACAAAATGCTCCCCACTGTCAAATGTGAAAAGTGGAATAGACGGGAGTCTCGGCAGTCCAACAAGCCCGCACAGGTACACTATGCATAATGCCGCCGTCAGAATGCCAACACAAAATTCATCCACGAATAGTGGAATAGACCCGGGTTTTCTCATATGGCTCGGTTTCTTATCGCAGGGCGACCCGCCGAAAGTGTCGCACAAAGCACAAACTCCGCAGCTTCAGCGCCGACTCCCAGGAGTCTCCTGAAAAATGCACTCGTGAACCAAAAGGGCAAAACAGTCAATTCAGCAACCGCCGGTAGCCATTGTTCCGAACATGCAGGTCACTGTGCAGGACAGATGTAAAAGCATTCCACGCGAATTTCACAGCTCACGGTGTCGCCCACACACTCACTCAGTAGCAGAGTGACGGAACCATGTACTACCAGTCCAACATGAGGAAAATGCTATTGCAAACCATAGCTACAAGCATAAACACGCCACAGGCCTTAACGGCTCAACGCCTTACCGCTATGCTGGCGACCTGAAGTCCTTTTCTGAAGGCCAGTAAAAAAAAGCAATTACTGCAATCTTTTGTTTCATGTTAACGCAGCTATGATTGTCAAAGGACAATCACTTTGTCACATGATTACAGTGTTGTCGTCTAGTCAGACTACGGTTAGTTGTACAAGTACACACACATTGCTCATTACAATCATAAACACATTGCTTTGTTTCTATCACCATCAGGACTTTGTCTTTATCTTTGATCAGGATTTTGTCTTAAGGATGCCAGGAATAAACTCCAGAAACTTCCGTCTGATCCTCAACAAATTCCAGAATCTGTACGAAGTCTCACAGGCCAGCCTGGACAACCTGTCTCAGGTTCTGGGCAGCAGTGTGCATGCCAAGCAGCTCTACGACTTCCTGCACAAGGAGCAGCAGGCACAACCTGAACCACGACCCGCACCTCGCAATGAGAAGAAAATGAAGACCAGGGGCAAGACATTCACTAGTAAACTACGGGGTGCCAAGCGAAAGATGTAGTGTTGTGGTGTGGGTTTGTTTATGTGTGGGATATGAATCATGTTTGGTTCATCAGTCAATCCCAAGGCTGGTGTGAAATGTCTTCAACTTGTCATTCAGTTTCAGTCGTAGATCTGCCGGTGGCAGTGAGTTTACATCTGATATGTGTCAGGTTCAACAGTCCAAACACAGACATGAAATGACTGCCAGGGTAACTAACAACAGTTGCCTGGAAGAGGATGATGAAACTAGAACATGATACACATATATCTATAAAAGACAAACTGTTTATTTGTTTGTATAGTGAGAAGAATGAATCACCAAAAACCGTGGAGCAGATTGTGAGCTTTACTAAAACATGATTACAAGAAACAAATTGGACGTTGCGGCCAAAGCCTTCGTCAGCACAGAACAAGTAAACACAAGCCGACACAAAACTACATGAAACACACTACATGAAAATATTAAGGGTACTTATCTGAATCTGTACCCTGCTTTGAGTAAATAATGAGAAGAGAGGCACTGAAGGACATGGTGATGAATGGACAGATCAGTGAGTGAAGCATTAGAGGCAGACCAAGAGAAATACCTCTAGTTGGGCTACGACAATGGCATTTAGGAATATCAAGAGAATATATTGAGAACACCACAGTGCAAGATCTGTGAGAGATGTGAATGCCAGTGCTACTTGACAAGTCACATGATGGTGATGACGGTCCTGAGATAGTGGATGGAAAGTCTGGCCTTCATGGACAAGGCTCCTAACACTATCAACTGCTAGACCCACCCTGTCCACCAACTCATTCAGAACCCAGCACCCATCAAAGAGTGGGACCAAGAACTGGTGTTTGACCTCCATGATTTCTCATAGTTTATTGACCTTCATGTGTACAAGATGTTACATATCTCTGAAGTTTTCAGCTCAACATGTCTGACCACCAGATGGTCATGTGATCCACCACACCCACACTCCCATAAACCCCTTGCATCACTCAGAGATGATCCACACGGACATGATCAGTTTGATTGTACCCACTGTCGTCCAGTAGTACCCACGCTGTGTATTGTTTTATATGGACAAAACACTTCTGCCTATGACTGACTGCACAAACTGGTGGACAAGTTTTCACTATTATTCCTTTTCCTAAGTCTTCTCTCATTCATGATCTTCCCTCATCCAGGATCTTCCCTCTCCCAGGATCTTCCCTCTCCCACGATCTTCCCTCTCCCACGATCTTCCCTCTCCCATGATCTTCCCTCTCCCATGATCTTCCCTCTCCCATGATCTTCCCACAGTCTGCGTGATCAGATCTCACCTTGGCATCCAGGTTACCCATCAAACTCCCGGCAGTGCCATTTCCCAACGGCATCCTGAAAACCCCATGTAAAACTCCTCCTCATGACCCGATGACAGCGTTCACAGACATAGAAGAAATTTATGTCTGATGTGATGTGTATAGAGAGATACCCTACACCACACCTAGATTACCTGTGTCAGTGATCTTGTGTTGGGAGATTGCCCGTGTCAGTGACCTTGTGTTGGGAGATTACCTGTGTCGGTGATCTTGTGTTGGGAGATTGCCTGTGTCAGTGACCTTGTGTTGGGAGATTACCCGTGTCAGTGACCTTGTGTTGGGAGATTGCCTGTGTCAGTGACCTTGTGTTGGGAGATTGCCTGTGTCAGTGACCTTGTGTTGGGAGATTACCCGTGTCAGTGACCTTGTGTTGGGAGATTGCCTGTGTCAGTGACCTTGTGTTGGGAGATTACCCGTGTCAGTGATCTTGTGTTGGGAGATTGCCTGTGTCAGTGACCTTGTGTTGGGAGATTGCCTGTGTCAGTGACCTTGTGTTGGGAGATTACCTGTGTCAGTGATCTTGTGTTGGGAGATTACCTGTGTCAGTGACCTTGTGTTGGGAGATTACCCGTGTCAGTGACCTTGTGTTGGGAGATTGCCTGTGTCAGTGACCTTGTGTTGGGAGATTACCCGTGTCAGTGATCTTGTGTTGGGAGATGGTGTTAGGTATTGATGATGGACATCATCCAGCATGAGCCCATGGCAGCTGTCAAATGTATTAGTGTTTGTATGTGTGTGCACATGTGTATGTGTGTGGATGTGTGTATGTATTATCATGTGTATGTGTGTGCACATGTGTATGTGTGTGGACATGTGTGTGTATGTGTGTGGACATGTGTATGTATGATCATGTGTATGTGTGTGGACGTGTGTATGTATGATCATGTGTGCATCAGAGGAATGGAGCAAAGGAGAGAGAGAAAATGCCTTATGACTAATAACAATGATTTGACAACAGATTACAATTAATGCCAACAAACCCTGACATTGTGCTTGATTCTACATTGAATTTGTTCGTATTGACTATCTGTAGACTCGTTCACTTGGTGGCTTAGCCTGGTTGTGTCGCCATTGTATGGTGTTGTCAGTATTCTCTTCTTCTTGTTTTATACATGAACATTTTGAGTGTAGCACAGACAACACAGAGTCATCTTGGCTAGTGCATTGCCTGCCAGCCTTGTGGCTGTGGGGTCACATCCTACTAGAGGCAAGATTTATGCATGTCCACATAACTCCAGGATTAACCCTGGCTTCTAACATGGGGTGTAGAACACGTGAGTGGCCAGGTTTTTGGGCTGATTCATACCACATCAGTATTTTAGTACTGCTTGGTCCGGAATGTATTGGCCAGCACCATATGACAGGTTGGCATGAAAGTAGACTTGTATCATGTGTTCCCCCAGGCAATAATGATAGGTTCAGATATAGTACAGACAATATACAACACAAGTCACATCATTGACCAGTAGAACAACAATCATGTGTTCCCCCATGCAACAACGATATGATACAAGATATAGTACAGACAATATACAACACAAGCCACATCTTTGACCAGTAGAACAACAATCATGTGTTCCCCCATGCAACAACGATATGATACAAGATATAGTACAGACAATATACAACACAAGTCACATCATTGACCAGTAGAACAACAATCATGTGTTCCCCCAGGCAACAAAGATACGGTTAAGATATAGTACAGACAATATACAACACAAACCACATCATTGACCAGTAGTACAACAATCATGTGTTCCCCCGGGCAACAACGATATGGTACAAGATATAGTACAGACAATATACAACACAAGTCACATCATTAACCAGTAGAACAACAATCATGTGTTCCCCCATGCAACAAAGATATGGTACAAGATATAGTACAGACAATATACAACACAAGTCACATCATCGACCAGTAGTACAACAATCATGTGTTCCCCCGGGCAACAGATATAGTACAGACAATATACAACACAAGTCACATCATCGACCAGTAGTACAACAATCATGTGTTCCCCCGGGCAACAGATATAGTACAGACAATATACAACACAAGCCACATCTTTGACCAGTAGTACAACAATCATGTGTTCCCCCGGGCAACAAAGATACGGTTCAGATATAGTACAGACAATATACAACACAAGCCACATCATTGACCAGTAGTACAACAATCATGTGTTCCCCCATGCAACAAAGATATAGTACAGACAATATACAACACAAGTCACATCATCGACCAGTAGAACAACAATCATGTGTTCCCCCATGCAACAACGATATGATACAAGATATAGTACAGACAATATACAACACAAGTCACATCATTGACCAGTAGAACAACAATCATGTGTTCCCCCATGCAACAACGATATGATACAAGATATAGTACAGACAATATACAACACAAGTCACATCATTGACCAGTAGAACAACAATCATGTGTTCCCCCATGCAACAACGATATGATACAAGATATAGTACAGACAATATACAACACAAGTCACATCATCGACCAGTAGAACAACAATCATGTGTTCCCCCATGCAACAACGATATGATACAAGATATAGTACAGACAATATACAACACAAGTCACATCATTGACCAGTAGAACAACAATCATGTGTTCCCCCAGGCAACAGAGATATGGTACAAGATATAGTACAGACAATATACAACACAAGTCACATCATTGACCAGTAGAACAACAATCATGTGTTCCCCCAGGCAACAGAGATATGGTACAAGATATAGTACAGACAATATACAACACAAGTCACATCATTGACCAGTAGAACAACAATCATGTGTTCCCCCAGGCAACAAAGATATAGTACAGACAATATACAACACAAGTC
This sequence comes from Cepaea hortensis, assembly GCA_963921405.1. Classification (NCBI taxonomy): domain Eukaryota; kingdom Metazoa; phylum Mollusca; class Gastropoda; order Stylommatophora; family Helicidae; genus Cepaea; species Cepaea hortensis. Next base: position 114,820,219 of record OY992885.1, read on the forward strand.
ACATCATCGACCAGTAGAACAACAATCATGTGTTCCCCCATGCAACAATGATATGATACAAGATATAGTACAGACAATATACAACACAAGTCACATCATTGACCAGTAGAACAACAATCATGTGTTCCCCCATGCAACAACGATATGATACAAGATATAGTACAGACAATATACAACACAAGTCACATCATCGACCAGTAGAACAACAATCATGTGTTCCCCCATGCAACAACGATATGGTACAAGATATAGTACAGACAATATACAACACAAGTCACATCATTGACCAGTAGTACAACAATCATGTGTTCCCCCATGCAACAGAGATATGGTACAAGATATAGTACAGACAATATACAACACAAGTCACATCATTGACCAGTAGAACAACAATCATGTGTTCCCCCATGCAACAACGATATGATACAAGATATAGTACAGACAATATACAACACAAGTCACATCATTGACCAGTAGAACAACAATCATGTGTTCCCCCATGCAACAACGATATGATACAAGATATAGTACAGACAATATACAACACAAGTCACATCATCGACCAGTAGAACAACAATCATGTGTTCCCCCATGCAACAACGATATGGTACAAGATATAGTACAGACAATATACAACACAAGCCACATCATTGACCAGTAGAACAACAATCATGTGTTCCCCCATGCAACAACGATATGATACAAGATATAGTACAGACAATATACAACACAAGTCACATCATTGACCAGTAGAACAACAATCATGTGTTCCCCCATGCAACAAAGATATGATACAAGATATAGTACAGACAATATACAACACAAGTCACATCATCGACCAGTAGAACAACAATCATGTGTTCCCCCATGCAACAACGATATGATACAAGATATAGTACAGACAATATACAACACAAGTCACATCATCGACCAGTAGAACAACAATCATGTGTTCCCCCATGCAACAACGATATGATACAAGATATAGTACAGACAATATACAACACAAGTCACATCATCGACCAGTAGAACAACAATCATGTGTTCCCCCATGCAACAACGATATGATACAAGATATAGTACAGACAATATACAACACAAGTCACATCATCGACCAGTAGAACAACAATCATGTGTTCCCCCATGCAACAACGATATGATACAAGATATAGTACAGACAATATACAACACAAGTCACATCATCGACCAGTAGAACAACAATCATGTGTTCCCCCATGCAACAACGATATGATACAAGATATAGTACAGACAATATACAACACAAGTCACATCATTGACCAGTAGAACAACAATCATGTGTTCCCACAGGCAACAAAGATATAGTACAGACAATATACAACACAAGTCACATCATCGACCAGTAGAACAACAATCATGTGTTCCCCCATGCAACAACGATATGATACAAGATATAGTACAGACAATATACAACACAAGTCACATCATTGACCAGTAGAACAACAATCATGTGTTCCCCCATGCAACAAAGATATGGTACAAGATATAGTACAGACAATATACAACACAAGTCACATCATTGACCAGTAGTACAACAATCATGTGTTCCCCCATGCAACAGAGATATGGTACAAGATATAGTACAGACAATATACAACACAAGTCACATCATCGACCAGTAGAACAACAATCATGTGTTCCCCCATGCAACAACGATATGATACAAGATATAGTACAGACAATATACAACACAAGTCACATCATCGACCAGTAGAACAACAATCATGTGTTCCCCCATGCAACAACGATATGATACAAGATATAGTACAGACAATATACAACACAAGTCACATCATCGACCAGTAGAACAACAATCATGTGTTCCCCCATGCAACAACGATATGATACAAGATATAGTACAGACAATATACAACACAAGTCACATCATCGACCAGTAGAACAACAATCATGTGTTCCCCCATGCAACAAAGATATGGTACAAGATATAGTACAGACAATATACAACACAAGTCACATCATCGACCAGTAGAACAACAATCATGTGTTCCCCCATGCAACAACGATATGATACAAGATATAGTACAGACAATATACAACACAAGTCACATCATTGACCAGTAGAACAACAATCATGTGTTCCCCCATGCAACAAAGATATGGTACAAGATATAGTACAGACAATATACAACACAAGTCACATCATTGACCAGTAGTACAACAATCATGTGTTCCCCCATGCAACAGAGATATGGTACAAGATATAGTACAGACAATATACAACACAAGTCACATCATCGACCAGTAGAACAACAATCATGTGTTCCCCCATGCAACAACGATATGATACAAGATATAGTACAGACAATATACAACACAAGTCACATCATCGACCAGTAGAACAACAATCATGTGTTCCCCCATGCAACAACGATATGATACAAGATATAGTACAGACAATATACAACACAAGTCACATCATCGACCAGTAGAACAACAATCATGTGTTCCCCCATGCAACAACGATATGATACAAGATATAGTACAGACAATATACAACACAAGTCACATCATCGACCAGTAGAACAACAATCATGTGTTCCCCCATGCAACAAAGATATGGTACAAGATATAGTACAGACAATATACAACACAAGTCACATCATCGACCAGTAGAACAACAATCATGTGTTCCCCCATGCAACAACGATATGATACAAGATATAGTACAGACAATATACAACACAAGTCACATCATCGACCAGTAGAACAACAATCATGTGTTCCCCCATGCAACAAAGATATGGTACAAGATATAGTACAGACAATATACAACACAAGTCACATCATCGACCAGTAGAACAACAATCATGTGTTCCCCCATGCAACAACGATATGGTACAAGATATAGTACAGACAATATACAACACAAGCCACATCATTGACCAGTAGAACAACAATCATGTGTTCCCCCATGCAACAACGATATGATACAAGATATAGTACAGACAATATACAACACAAGTCACATCATCGACCAGTAGAACAACAATCATGTGTTCCCCCATGCAACAACGATATGATACAAGATATAGTACAGACAATATACAACACAAGTCACATCATCGACCAGTAGAACAACAATCATGTGTTCCCCCATGCAACAACGATATGATACAAGATATAGTACAGACAATATACAAAACAAGTCACATCATCGACCAGTAGAACAACAATCATGTGTTCCCCCATGCAACAACGATATGATACAAGATATAGTACAGACAATATACAACACAAGTCACATCATCGACCAGTAGAACAACAATCATGTGTTCCCCCATGCAACAACGATATGGTACAAGATATAGTACAGACAATATACAACACAAGCCACATCATTGACCAGTAGAACAACAATCATGTGTTCCCCCATGCAACAACGATATGATACAAGATATAGTACAGACAATATACAACACAAGTCACATCATCGACCAGTAGAACAACAATCATGTGTTCCCCCATGCAACAACGATATGATACAAGATATAGTACAGACAATATACAACACAAGTCACATCATCGACCAGTAGAACAACAATCATGTGTTCCCCCATGCAACAACGATATGATACAAGATATAGTACAGACAATATACAACACAAGTCACATCATCGACCAGTAGAACAACAATCATGTGTTCCCCCATGCAACAACGATATGATACAAGATATAGTACAGACAATATACAACACAAGTCACATCATCGACCAGTAGAACAACAATCATGTGTTCCCCCATGCAACAACGATATGATACAAGATATAGTACAGACAATATACAACACAAGTCACATCATCGACCAGTAGAACAACAATCATGTGTTCCCCCATGCAACAACGATATGATACAAGATATAGTACAGACAATATACAACACAAGTCACATCATTGACCAGTAGAACAACAATCATGTGTTCCCCCAGGCAACAAAGATATAGTACAGACAATATACAACACAAGCCACATCATCGACCAGTAGAACAACAATCATGTGTTCCCCCATGCAACAACGATATGATACAAGATATAGTACAGACAATATACAACACAAGTCACATCATTGACCAGTAGAACAACAATCATGTGTTCCCCCATGCAACAAAGATATGGTACAAGATATAGTACAGACAATATACAACACAAGTCACATCATCGACCAGTAGAACAACAATCATGTGTTCCCCCATGCAACAACGATATGATACAAGATATAGTACAGACAATATACAACACAAGTCACATCATTGACCAGTAGTACAACAATCATGTGTTCCCCCATGCAACAGAGGTATGGTACAAGATATAGTACAGACAATATACAACACAAGTCACATCATCGACCAGTAGAACAACAATCATGTGTTCCCCCATGCAACAACGATATGATACAAGATATAGTACAGACAATATACAACACAAGTCACATCATCGACCAGTAGAACAACAATCATGTGTTCCGCCATGCAACAACGATATGATACAAGATATAGTACAGACAATATACAACACAAGTCACATCATCGACCAGTAGAACAACAATCATGTGTTCCCCCATGCAACAACGATATGATACAAGATATAGTACAGACAATATACAACACAAGTCACATCATTGACCAGTAGTACAACAATCATGTGTTCCCCCATGCAACAGAGATATGGTACAAGATATAGTACAGACAATATACAACACAAGTCACATCATCGACCAGTAGAACAACAATCATGTGTTCCCCCATGCAACAACGATATGATACAAGATATAGTACAGACAATATACAACACAAGTCACATCATCGACCAGTAGAACAACAATCATGTGTTCCCCCATGCAACAACGATATGATACAAGATATAGTACAGACAATATACAACACAAGTCACATCATTAACCAGTAGAACAACAATCATGTGTTCCCCCAGGCAACAAAGATATGGTACAAGATATAGTACAGACAATATACAACACAAGCCACATCATCGACCAGTAGTACAACAATCATGTGTTCCCCCAGGCAACAAAGATATGGTACAAGATATAGTACAGACAATATACAACACAAGCCACATCATTGGCCAGTAGAACAACAATCAGTGGAACATTATTGACCACATTTCACCCGAACTTATGAAAAGTTGGAAACTTTGTTAACCAAATGGCAAAAATATTGACCAAGTAAGAAAATGTGTTAACCAAATGTGAAAAGGTTAACCAAATTTCAAACCAAACTTATAAAAAGCTCAGTCAGTTTTTCCTACTTTGGTTTACCCGTTTCCTTAGTTTTGTTGAAATATTTTCTTGAATTTGTCACCAATATGTATCATTCTCTCATCACATGACAACTATACACACCGTAAACACTAAACAATTCAACAACCAAGACGTAATTATAATATGTGCCTGTTTATTTTACAGTATTTCAGTACATTGTACAGTATTTCAGTTCATTTGACAGTATTTCAGTACATTTTCAAGAATAAAATGCATAGTGTCATTATACGAAATGGATGATATGATATGAGGTGGTATACATAGTATCATCACAACCTTTTATTTTCACATACAGAGCTATACACATTGTATGTTGTTTCTGGATTTCTTCACACCATTGTCTGAGTAGGTAGATTTTTTCGGTTGGTAGCCTGGTATGTACATGTCACTTAGCATGTAGTCATAAAACTGGTCTCCTGCTTGGTGGGCTGATATCTGAGTCTTGTAGATAACCGAGGGATCAATCATCTGAGTGTCGGGCACATCATGTCTTCGGACAGTCTGGGGTTTTGACGTAATGCTACGTATTTCATTATTCTAGGTCTGATCTCTTCCGAACTCGAAAATGTAACGTCAGCACTGAAGTCCCGGTAGTGAATGCAACCTTTGTGCCCGTATCGGTGGTTAGAAGTATTTCCACCGTGTCGAAGGAGTAACGACTCAGCGGTATGTAGTGAGGTGTGTCGTAGGCGCGAAACACTGAGGTCAAGTGCTGATTCATGATAGGAACCGTCCTTAGTAGTGGGACCATGACGTCTCCGACTGGTCTCGCCGCAATGAGATTGCAATATACGTAGACATTTTGCAGGTCATTATTCAGGTCTATAGCCCCTTAACCTTCAATTGTAACTAGTATCTCTTGCAACTTCTCACAAAATGTAATAGTGGCCCCGGGTTTGAGTATTTTCACGATGACTTTCTTTGATCCCTTGTCGAAATGGAATAGAACACAGAGCTGCTCGTCCACCTTCCGATCTTTCATTAGGCGATTAAGTGCAGCTATAAAAGAGTCTGGTGAACGGTACAGGCCCGGGGGACACGCTTTTCTTATCACTCTACCGTTTGGTGGGATTATCTTATCCATACTTCATTCTCTAGGACATTGCAGTAGTAGTTGGAGAATTGAATTTCGGCTAGACCCACTTCGAAATGTTGACTCACCTCAATAGTCTGTGGTAACTTGACGAAATAGTGACCTGGTGTGTTCTTGGGAAACATGTTCGGCGAAGCATTACTCGGTAATGCCAGGTAGAAGCTCATATTTAGGGTTTGGTAGCATGTAACCCAGACAGCTGCTTAGTAGTGTGATCCACAACTTGCCGTCAACGGCGTCGACGCTGGCTCGAGACAGATTGAATAGTGATATGCCAATGACTGTGTATATAACGACTAGTTGACAGAAGAAGACAATCTCTAGTCGCGGCACTCGCCGACCACACATGCACCAGAACGAATTTCTTTCACCCTCGAGTTGGAATTCTTCTCGGTAAAATGTCCCTTGGAGTTCCTCCCCTGAATCATCCTTTAGCACATACGTCACAGAACTGGTCTGGTTTATACGACTGACGGTAAGCGGTTCTTCTGTCCCCGATGGCATATACCCCTTTTTGAAAGGGTGTTTGAGTTTAACCAGTCGGACTCGCTCACCGGCTGTATTCCATGTCGTCCCAGTTTACCATAATATATGCTGATAGTGATGATGAGCAGCCTCATTTCTCTGTTTCACACCACCGCAAGATAGGATAATGCTGGTTTTCATGTCTCCGCTTGACAATGCCGGCAGAAGACGGTATACTGATGATGATGATGATGATGAAGCTGATGATGATGATGATAATGATTTTGTTGGTGTTGCTGGGTGATGCTGATGATGATAATTCTGACAGACACTACAGATGCTCATGGGTGCCGGTTCAGAAAGACAAGGGCAAGCTTGCCGAGGAAGCACGAATGTTGAGGTTGACTGTGACATCCTGTAATTGAAAGCACACATGTGCGCGCGGATGTACACACACACACGGATGTCATGATGGTACATGATCAACCAATCAATGTTGGGGCTGTCTGCAACGTCCTGTAAATGCCTTGCATAAACAATGTTGGGGCTGACTATGACGTCCTGTAATAGATAGACAACTAGTTGTTGATACACCCTCTTTACACGCACATGACCTGGCTGGCGTTCATTCAAAATGACAATTGCAAACTTACCCAGCACACACGAAACTCCATAGACTCTTGAGGTTGACTGCGATGTCCTGTAATTGATAGCACACACACACACACACACTCAGCAGTACACCCCCGCATGCACATATGCCTACATGCGCGCACACATACACACACGCGGATGTCATGATGGCACATGCGCAACCAAACAATGTTGGGGTTGACTGTGACATCCTGTAATTGATAGCGCACACACATACCCACATACACACACACACGGTGGTCATGATGGCACACGATCACCCAATCAATGTTGGGACTGTCTGCAACGTCCTGTAAATGCCTTGCATAAACAATGTTGGGGCTGACTGCGACATCTTGTAATAGATAGACAACTATTTGTTGATACACCCTCTTCACACGCACATGACCTGGCTGGCGTTCATTCAAAATGACAATCGCAAACTTGCCCCAGGACGGCTGACAATCCATAGAATGTTGAGGTTGACTGCGACGTCCTGTAATTGATAGCACACACACACTCATCAGTACACCCCCGCACGCACACACGCCTACATGCACGCACACATACACGGATGTCATGATGGCACACGCGCAACCAAACAATGTTGGGGTTGACTGCGACGTCCTGTAATTGATAACACACACACACACACTCATGTATATACACACACGCACACATATCCTGCGTGACCAAGTCATCAAGGCAAGTACGTATATATACCTTACCCACTGGGACAACCTACATGCAGCTATAGATCTACATGCATATATAAAAAAAAGTCGACATGGTCGACTTCATTGCACGGGTTTTATCCCATATGGCTCGGTCTCTTTCCGCAGCACGGAAAGCGTCGCACAAAGCACGAACTCCGTAGCTCTTAGCGACGACCCACAGGAGTCTGAAACATTTAATTCGTAAACCGAAGGACGAGGCCCGGAATCGAACCCACAACCTTTGGAGCACGAGTCAAACGGCTTGACCACTTTGCCACAGAGACTACATGCATATATAAATAAATAAATACATAAATACATACATATCTATTTAAATTTAATATTTCATACCATTTGTGTATCAGCTTCGTATAACTATATTTGAGCATAGCTTATTTTTCCTACCCAAATATTCCCTTCACAGCCCCGGCTGGGCCACTGTGTGCTAATTATGTTAATGGTCAACCAGAACGCCTCAGTGGGTGTGTTTATCTCAGGTAAGATCAACTCGAGCTGGCCAGCGCTGTTGTCAGCCCACTTTAGTGTGAGTGTTTATCTCAGGTAATGATCAGAGCTGGCCGGTGGTGGGGTCAGCATGTGACCTTTTACCTGTGCACGCAGGTAAAATCTAGCGGTCAGGGGAGCTTATTACTTCTGGTTGAGTCAAGAGCCATGACTAGTGTCCCCTGGTTACTTTTATAATTAAGGGAGTATAACTGTGGGGTTTAATAATATTACATATTTTTATGATTATCTTGGTACGCTATGGCTTATTTTAAATGAGACTTGTAGTTTTATATTGACGTAACTATTCTCCACTAAACATACAAGAAATTTTGGCGTTTAATTATGTTTTAGGGTTAATTTTTAATAATATTGTATCCGAGTCTAGTATATTTTTAAACCAGATTTTCACCAAGCGCTTAATGTTGATACCTGGGTCGGGACTCCCGCCGAATTAACTATCATGGTGGAAAGTTTATTAATGCAATCCAACTATGGATACTCGGGGTAACTCGAGAGATGGAATAAATCATTTTCTGTCATATTGATTTCGGTCTCCTCATCGAAGGAGGGGATCTACATGACTGGGGTTCGATTACACCAATCAGTCATCTCCGCGGTGCCCTGGGTCGGGTCGCGCCATCGGGGTGCCCCACCCGCGTCGAGGTCCGGTTCGTGCCGACGCCCGGTTCGCGCCGGGTCGGGGGACCTGGGTAGGGGGTAATCATGGACCGGAAGTAGTCATCACGACAACCAGAAGTGGTCACCCAGACCCAAGAAAATAACCGCCAATTTTTGAAAAAAATGTGGTCCGAAAAGGATCCAGTTTGGAGACGTCAGAGCATAGGATCATGACTTTTGTATAGTAAAAAGATTACGTCACCACGAAGGACTCAAGTCCTAATTTACGCTTTAGTTACAACATTATATACTACTCAGGACATTGGGTTTATAAACAGGACAGTTTCCTTGAATGACAGCCCAACCTTGGACTGGACGACGTGAGGCACTAGCCATCAAAAGACGGTTGAAGGACAGGGCGATATTCAGAAGACCGAGACATCCTACTTAGCACGACTAATACGGACGACACGAGGTCAAGTACCACGTGACCACCGACCGTGTGAGAGAAAGATCAGACTGGACTAGACTGCGGTTGCGAAAGGATGTGTTTGAATATTTGTGAGAGAGAGTGTGCTGAATACATGACAGGAGTTTGCTATTGCTAAGAGAGTGTGGCATTGATTGCCCTGTGCGCTAGTGTGTGAGATAATCTGTGATACGAGAGCGCACGAGTGCATTGCTAACTGTTTGCAATAGATTGCTGCCATATAATATATTGTTAAATGTAATTTATGATTAACGAAGATGTATATTTTCTCGTTAATAAATTCATCGGCAGGTATACTGTGTTGACATGTCTCATTTTTATGTCAGTATCATGACTAACGAGCGACTGAGACTATAGCTTTCAAATTGTATGTTGTCTGGTGCGTCCTCTAGTCTTTACTTCTTTCCTCTCCTTTTGTGAGCGCCAATGCTCGACGCTTAGAGGAAAGGCGAGACGCACATATAATCAGATTGCTACTGGTACTATTGGGGTTGGAACTCTTCGCTGGCTGCTGAGGATGGGGGCGGAGCGCTTATGGGAATGCCCCGAATGCTGTGATGTCGGTTCCTAAATCAATCAATCAATCAATGTGAGTGTCAAACAATACTGCGTGTGTTTATTTATGTAAATGTTTCAGTGGCCTCAATTGGTTCCCAAACTGATCTCCTGTGTAATACGTGTGCATTTTTTTTAAATGTTGCATATCCCTCCAGATGTCTCCAGATCTGTTTTCCCTGTACAATGAAAGTATTTTCAGAAATATTGAAGATATGGAAGGAATCAACATTGGAGGACGATGCATCAATAACATTAGATATGCAGATGATACAGTCTTGATTGCAGACAATGAACAGGATCTGCAAAATTTAGTAGATGCGATTGTTACACACAGTGAACAACTAGGGTTAGAATAAAATTGTAAAAAGACACAGATTATGGTCGTCACTAGGAAGAACGAAATACCACAATGTAATATACAAGTAAATGGGAATATTCTTCAACAAGTGAATAGGTACAAGTATCTCGGAACAGTAATAACGTCTGATGGGAGATGCCTTGAAGAGATTAGAACAAGAATCGCCATGGCAAAAGTAGCCTTTAGCAAGATGAAAAACATACTGACCAATAAAAAGATGTCAATTGAAACGAGAAAAAGAGTGTTGAGATGCTACATAGAACCTGTACTTTTATATGGATGTGAAGCGTGGACAATGAGCAGTCAGGCTGAAAAACATCTGATGGCTGTAGAGATATGGTTTCTGAGGAAAATGCAAAGAATACCATGGACAGCCAGAAAGACCAATGAACAGGTCCTTCAAGAAACAAACGAAGATCGTAAATTGATTAGAGAAATTAGACGTAGACAGTCAAAATTTTTTGGGCATGTTATGAGAAGAAATGGATTGGAGAACTTGGTGACAACTGGTAAGATCGAGGGGAACAGACCAAGGGGAAGACCTAGAAACAAGTACCTGGATGACTTGGCCTTGTGGCATGGTCGAGACAGAAACTCGGAGCTGATCCACGACTCTGGTGATCGAGTTAGATGGCAGAACATGACCGCCCACGCTTACCGGCATGGCACATGATGGAATGGAGTATCCCTTACAGGACTTTGCAGTCAACGCCAGCGTTTTTTTCGGCTGCTGTTTATCTACTAGGCAAGTTTTACGTTCAGTAGTTTGCCATTGCTTTCCGAACGACCGGCACCCATACCAACACGTTATAGCACAACGCGTCACGGTCTGATGCACAAATCGGTCGCAGCTGAGTTTGGAACGCCTGGTAAGCGGCTCACGAACCGCGTCATGAACCTTTGGCCACGGAGACGGTACAACATTAGAACCGACCAATCATTTCTCTCCTTTAAATGTTTGCTAATATACTGGACACAGCATTACGGTGCGATGTGTTTGTTATTTGACCTATGCTGGTTAAAATAAATTATGAGACCTATGGTGATATCTCAATGGTTTGATACGAATTCTGTCCGTATTCCATAGTTGTAGGTTCATGTGTATGATAGACATGACTAATGAAGACACTTTTTTCTTAGTGTCTAGTTCTAGCTGGTCGTGCGTCGAAGTACACTTGTTCCTGCAGCGAGGCGCTGTCGCCATTTGGAGGTGACAGGTTCGAATCCCGGTCGGTAACTATAGCTTTCAAATTTTATGTTGTCTAGTGTGTCCTCTTGTCTTTACTTCTTTCTTCTCCCTTCTGTGAGCGCCAAACAATACTGCGTGTGTTTATTTATGTAAATTATTCACTAGATTGAGTCATGAAGTTGATCATGATCATCAGTCATCTTAGTGGCAACACCGGACGTTCTTCCTGCTTTAATTTCCTCGAAGACTTCCCTCAAGAGGGGCAGAGCCAATTCCGCTGAAGAAAAACTAAGGTTACGGACAGATTGACAACATTATTAGAAATACGATATTATATAAGAACTCAGAGAATTGGGAGATAGGGGGAAAGAATAAAAAACAGAAAGAAACCCCAGTAACAGATTTGTTTTGTAAATTTCCTGTTCCCATTTTAAAGGAAGTAGCATAAAAAGTTAGACTGCGGAGTTAACGGAAAGCTCTATGGACGGTAAGGCGCTGCCCGTACTTTCAACACAAGATCGGTTTCATTATCACATCTCAACTCTGTCAGGTTTGTATGTGTGATTTCATACGTCTTTATACATTAACGGCATACATATTTATGCATGTATGTTACATATCTCTTCTTCTATACACCAGTGGAGCATTCGTGAGAGTAAGGAAGCCCTCACGTCTCAAGCAACTCTCTCACACGCCAAGTGACAAGTCCGGGCTATGGTTTGCGGGATTCTCCTCCAGTTCTCCCCACGTCCTACCCACTCTATTTATCCCCGTTCGTTATTCCCCGCTCTGTGTGCCCTTAGGTCTCCCTCTCCCATTTCGTTTGCTCTGTGCGTTCCAGAGAAAGGACTTTCTAGGTACACCTCTCCCGACCCAAGCTCTGCATCAATGATTGATTGATTCTTCCATTCCGCCATTTATTTCGGTATTTTTGCTTTCTTTCACCCCAAACAAACTTTGCGAGCTATATTTAGATTGATTGATTGATTTAGGAATCAACATCACAGCATTCGGGGCATTCCCATAAGTGCTCCGTCCCCATCCTCAGCAGCCAGCGAAGAGTTCCAACACTAATAGTACCAGTAGCAATCTGATTATATGTCCGTCTCGCCTTTCCTCTGATCGTTGAGCGTCGGCCAGATCCCTTCGTCACTCCTCGTTGTCTCATTCTTGCCAGACCATGGTAATCCATTTGCTCCTCCGAGGTGCAGCTATATTTAGCGCCGACGGTGATCTCCTCTGTGTTCGGCTGCAGTGCGTGTCAGTGCGTTTCAATTGCCCCACACCACAGTGTTTCTTTGGCTGTGGCAACCATTTCTGTGTGAGTGTCTGTCTCATCATGAGTTATCTGGAACTGGCAGCAGCTGTCCACGACAAGCAGAGTAGCGTGGCTTTTCTGCAGCATCATGGCATCTTACATTCTGCAAGACGCTGTTCTCATAATCATGTCGTGGTGCTATTGCTGACTGAGCGTCAGGACAGATGGAGATGCCGACGACATTCATCATGTCGGCAGGACATCCCGCTGAGACAAGGCACATGGCTGCAAGGCTCGTGTCTCCCGTACAGACAGATCGTTCTTTTCATATACTGCTGGTCTCAAGAGTTGACAAGCATTTAATTTTGCCAGTTACAGTTGGGGATGTCGCCGAGAGCAACTGTTGACTGGAGTAATTACCTACGAGAGGTTTGTGCCCACAAACTGTTAGTCAATCCGGTAGTAATCGGAGGACCAAATACCACTGTCAAGATAGATGAGAGCCTATTTACAAGGCGCAAACATAATGTCGGACAAGTGTTGCCACAACAGTGGGTATTTGGTGGCATCTGTCGTGAAACAGCCGACTGCTTCATGTTCTGTGTTCCAGACAGAACAGCAGCAACGCTTCTGCCGCTGATCAGGACACACATTCGGCCTGGCACAACTGTAGTCTCCGAACTCTGGGCGTGCATACGACGGAATTGGAAGTATTCCCGAATTGACGCATCTCACAGTCAACCACTCCTACAAGTTTGTGGACCCTACTACCGGTGCACATACTCAATGTATCGAGTGCATGTGGAGAATGGCCAAGGAGAGAAACAAGAGGCAGAATGGAACACGCAGGCATCTACTAGAGTCCTACATGTGCGAATTCATGTGGCGCCGACAGACTAAATGCGCTGGTCTAGATGTGTTCAACACCATTCTTGCGGACATTGTTGGATTCTGGCCACCGCAAGAATAGCGCACCACCGCCGCATAGAATTGCGCACTGAGCTACGGCGCAACACACGGAAACCCCTGGATGTTCGGCGCAACACAGGGAACCCCTGGATGTGATGTCATACCCTGGGATTCCCTTTTGTTTGGGGTGAAAGAAAGCAAAAGTACCTTTATTTCATTTAACTAACTGAACTACCCAGTGCCAGTACTATAGTCTGTTTATGTTTGTCTGCCCCCCGGGAAGGTTAACCTGGTCAACAAATGCCCGCAGAAGTCGGATGTGTTGGCCTAACGGCGCAAGAACGCAGCTCTGCTGTAAACAGGCACAACGCAATCATGTCCGGAAAAAAAACGAACGCAGAAGAAGAAGTTTGTCTGCCCCAATATGAAATTCCATATCTCAGTAACCAACTGATTTACATCGCTTACACTCAGGAAATAAATGACCGTAGACCCCGAGGTAGACCAAGAAGACGGTGGAGAGATAATATATATACTGACCTACAAGCACTTAGAATCAACGACTGGCAAGAGAAGGTCAAACAGAGAGACAAATGAAGACGGATTGTATCTGCAGCAAAGAACCTCAATGGCTCGGAACGCTGAAGAAGAAGAAGAAGTAACCAACTGAGGGAAAATTTTGAGATTTAGCATTTAACCGTATCATTATGTCCACCCAACAAAACAATTTTTGTTCTGGAGATTGTACAGCAGATTTCAAAGTTTCTTTATGCAGTATATAATTTACGGGTCAGAGATGAAGTGCATATTATTAAATGTATTACACCTTCACACGGAAACATTAGTGTTGAATAGTTAATTTTCTCGTGGGACACGGGATTGGCCTTATGACAAGAGCCTCGCGTAGCGGAACGGGGAATGTTCAGAGATGTTGTCAATAATGTGGGTACTTTCATGAAAACTGATTATTTGTTTTAATCTTACCATTTATCGCTAACATCTGAAAGTGTGAATATTGTTGAATGGGATTGAACGTGAAATTTTGTACACTTGAAAGCATCGCTATGAAGTTGTATACATATTTTTGTCAAGAAGCTGATCACAGGAAACTGTTTCATATACTATTACAAATCCCGAGAAAACAACAGTGCATGCATTGGGTTTGAGTAAATGGTCATTTCAAGTCAGGCTTGTTTAGTTGATGACCATCATATTATTACTTGATTAAACATTAACTCAACACTGGCTTATATTTCTGGATTCTCCTTAGATTGTCGTTAAGCATTGCCAGCAGTCATGAGTATATTTGGAGGAACCTTTGGCCAGTCGTCATTGTTTGGGTCATCCATGAACACAGCCAACTCGAACCCAATGAAAGATTTTGAGGTAATGTCTCATTCCTGTACTCTGCCGTATGGTTAGCGTAAAATGTCGCAGAAACTATCAGTCAGAATACAATAATTTTGTCAGGCTTGAATCTTGTGTATAATTTTAATTTCAGGTGAGTTCTCCACCTGACGACAGCGTCAGTTGTCTCAAGTTCAGTCCAGGGACACTTCCGTCGACATTTCTTGTGGCTGGTAGTTGGGACAACAATGTGAGTATATTTTTGATGTTGGTATAGACCAGTTGTTGGGGAAAAGTTACAGGTAATCCCATTTCAAATAGTCACAACACAGGTCATAGTATCTTTGAGGTGAAGAGACTGACTCCCTCCCAAAAGAAGTCTATGGAACCCATTTCTGGAGACTGTGTCAACACCAAAGCTGCATGCAGTGTGACAAAACCAAAGCTGCATGCAGTGTGACAAAATGTCCTTTCACCTGGGGGTTGAACCCAGACCACTGTGTTAGATGGCTGTGTAACCAATTGAAAAACATGAAGTGAAGGGCAGCTTTACACAATAACAATTACATTAACAAAAAAACAGGATGTTGTGGAAACAAGACTTCATCAGCAATCATCAACAAGAAAACAACACGCTAAAAACGTCAGCATCAATTCTTAAACAAAGTGCTCATGCTTGCCCCAGCTGGCGGGGATTTGAATCTAAGATCATGCTTTGTGAAGTCCTGTATGTCGGATGAAGACATCCTGTTGTCCAACATCAGTTTGATGTCATACCAGACCGAGATTTGCGTGAGTACCCGTTGTCCCATGTCCCATATCTGGCTTATTGGTGTGCAGACTGGTGGTTCCTCGCTGTGCAGGCAGATACTCTCCGACTTCGGAAGAATCTAAGATCATGATGTATTAGTTATCATTGTTGCTAACCCATTGCTCATTCTTACCATTGTTATTGAACAATAAAACCAAAAGACTTCACCTGCCACTAAGGATGAAAGGCAAGAGAGGCTCATTGTTGAACAATATATGTGCCCAGATGTTTAACAGGTGACTTTGAGAAAACTGGAGATGGGGTTTGTAGGAAGAATCCCGAGAATATCATGGACAAAGAAGAACACAAACACTGACAGCTGCAGGAGATAACAAGACACACATCACAATAAAAAAGAAGAGACCAGTGAAATTTATGGAGCATAACACAGAAGAGACCAAATAAATAATAAGATAAAAGATAACATCTGGGACAACAGGTATAAGATAAAGATGCCTTATGTGTGAAAATGCTAGCAAAGCGAGACATTAGAAGACCGAACAATGGTAATTCAAAATAGGAGCGCTCAACAACTTCATTAAAATGTAAGATAACAGAGAGGGTTGTGGGGTCATGGTCACCAGTGTCTGCTCCAGACCAACTAGGTTATGTCCCCTGGCCAGTGTAGAGTGGAGCCAAGGCCCTCAGGCAACTCCTGGCAAGCTATTGGTTCCTCAGCATCCTCTGTGTGTGGGTGAGAGATGTGCGGGTGGGTGTGTGTGTGTGGGTGGGAGAATGTGTTTATGAGTGGGGTGTTGTGTGTGAGGGTGAAGCGGGTGTGTGGGATGTGCGGGTGGATGAAGATTATGTGAGGGTGTGGGATGTGTGTTTGGCTGGGTGATTGGGTGTGGGTGGGTGGGTGGGTAGATGGTAGGTGCATGTGTTGATGGGTGTGTAGGGTGTGAGTGGTTGATGGATGAGTACGTGAGTGGTGGATGTGTGTGTGAGATGTGTCTATGGGTGGGGGATGTGTGTGTTGGTGGGTGGGGAGATGTGTAGTTAAGGGATGTGTGATTGGGGGATTCAAGATCGGGGGGGGGGGGGGGGGGGTTTAGCGGGTGAGTGGAAGATGTGTTGGTTGGGGGTGGGTGGGGGATGTATGGGTGGGTGTGGGATGTGTGAGTTGGCGGGAATATGTGTATGTGGGTGGGTGCAGGATGTGTGAGTTGGCGGGAATGTGTTGGTGGGGGATTTGTGTTTGGCTAGGTGGTTGGGGGTGTGTGGGTGGTGAAGGATATGTGGATGGATGAGTGTTGGTAGGTTATGGGATGGGTGGAATATGTGGGGGTGGGGAGATGTGTGAAGGTGGGGGTTGTGTGGGTGGGTGCAAGCATGTGTGCCTGGGTTTGTGTGGGTGGGGGATGTGTGGTGGGTGGGACATGGTGTAGGTGAGGGTGCATATGGGATGTGTGGGTGGGGGACGGGTGGATGGATGGGGCATGTATGTTGATGGGGGTATGTTTGGGTGGTGGATGTGTGTGTGGGGGACGCACGGATGGATAGTGGGTGGGTGTGGGATTTGTCTCATAACATGGTAACATGCATTGTTTATGTTTACAACATTCATTTGACAATGTTTATTTCCTATGTGAATGTACTATGCACTGATGAACAAAAGATGAGTGATTGGAAGGGCCGAATGTAAGACGAGCCTACGTGCCCAATTTGTTACCCTTTGAAAATAAAGTCTGTTTATTTGTTCGTACGTTCATGCCGCGCTCATTGTCCCTTGCCAACTCATGCCGCGCTCATTATCCCTCAGCCAACTCATGCCGCGCTCATTGTCCCTCAGCCAACTCATGCCCAGCTCATTGTCCATCAGCCAACTCATGCCCAGCTCATTGTCCATCAGCCAACTCATGGCGAGCTCATTGTACCTCAGCCAACTCATGCCCAGCTCATTGTACCTCAGCCAACTCATGCCCAGCTCATTGTACCTCAGCCAACTCATGCCCAGCTCATTGTACCTCAGCCAACTCATGCCCAGCTCATTGTCCATCAGCCAACTCATGGCGAGCTCATTGTACCTCAGCCAACTCATGGCGAGCTCATTGTACCTCAGCCAACTCATGCCCAGCTCATTGTACCACAGCCAACTCATGCCCAGCTCATTGTCCATCAGCCAACTCATGGCGAGCTCATTGTACCTCAGCCAACTCATGCCCAGCTCATTGTACCTCAGCCAACTCATGCCCAGCTCATTGTCCATCAGCCAACTCATGCCCAGCTCATTGTACCACAGCCAACTCATGCCCAGCTCATTGTCCATCAGCCAACTCATGCCCAGCTCATTGTCCATCAGCCAACTCATGGCGAGCTCATTGTACCTCAGCCAACTCATGCCCAGCTCATTGTACCTCAGCCAACTCATGCCCAGCTCATTGTCCATCAGCCAACTCATGCCCAGCTCATTGTCCCTCAGCCAACTCATGCCCAGCTCATTGTACCTCAGCCAACTCATGCCCAGCTCATTGTACCTCAGCCAACTCATGCCCAGCTCATTGTCCATCAGCCAACTCATGGTGAGCTCATTGTCTCTCAGCCAACTCATGGCGAGCTCATTGTACCTCAGCCAGCTCATGCCCAGCTCATTGTACCTCAGCCAACTCATGGCGAGCTCATTGTACCTCAGCCAACTCATGCCCAGCTCATTGTACCTCAGCCAACTCATGGCGAGCTCATTGTACCTCAGCCAACTCATGCCCAGCTCATTGTACCTCAGCCAACTCATGGTGAGCTCATTGTACCTCAGCCAACTCATGGCGAGCTCATTGTACCTCAGCCAACTCATGCCGTGCTCATTATCCCTCAGCCAACTCATGCCCAGCTCATTGTACCTCAGCCAACTCATGGTGAGCTCATTGTCCCTCAGCCAACTCATGGCGAGCTCATTGTACCTCAGCCAACTCATGCCCAGCTCATTGTACCTCAGCCAACTCATGCCAAGCTCATTGTCTCTCAGCCAACTCATGGCGAGCTCATTGTACCTCAGCCAACTCATGGTGAGCTCATTGTCCCTCAGCCAACTCATGGCGAGCTCATTGTACCTCAGCCAACTCATGGCGAGCTCATTGTCCCTCAGCCAACTCATGCCAAGCTCATTGTACCTCAGCCAACTCATGGCAAGCTCATTGTACCTCAGCCAACTCATGGGCAGCTCATTGTTCCACAGCCAACTCATGGGCAGCTCATTGTACCTCAGCCAACTCATGGCAAGCTCATTGTACCTCAGCCAACTCATGGCGAGCTCATTGTACCTCAGCCAACTAATGGCGAGCTCATTGTACCTCAGCCAACTCATGGCGAGCTCATTGTAGACTTGTTGGTGATTGGTGGGATGTTTCTACAGGTTGAGTTTAGTGCCAGCCCTCCTTATTGACATCTTGTGAAATGCATGGTAGGTTACAGGGTAACTGCTCTTTGCTTCTCTCAAGGTCCCAGGGACACACAGACATAAGTACATGCAGAAGTGATGAAATGTCAGTTTATTGAGCATTTGTTGGGAGTGGGTTGTAGTTGCTTCTTCTGCATTGAGATTCGACATTCAGACAGCAAGAGACAGGTGGATGTAGATATGGTGTTCTTTAAAGATTGTGGAAATCTATGGAGGCACCAATACTGGCACATGAATAACATGTTATTATTACAAACTTACTTTTGCCTTGCTGTTATAACCACACAAGTGGCTGACAAACTATAATTGCTTGTCCAGGTGAGATGCTGGGAAGTGCAGCAGAATGGACAGACTATACCCAAAGCTCAGCAGACACACACAGGACCAGTGCTGGCCGTCGACTGGAGTGATGTATGTTCACGTCCTCCATCCCAGTTAATTTATTTGTTTTACATGTGATACGCCCCCTTGCTCTGAGCTCACCTTTGTGTGTGATACACTGTGACTCTGTTCTTACTTTTGTGTGTGTGATGTACACTGTGACTCCGTTCTTACCTTTTTGTGTGTGATACACTGTGACTCTGTTCTTACCTTTTTGTGTGTGATGTACACTGTGACTCTGTTCTTACCTTTTTGTGTGTGATACACTGTGACACTGTTCTTACTTTTTTTTTGGTGATACACCGTGACTCTGTTCTTACCTTTTTGTGTGTGATGTACACTGTGACTCCGTTCTTACCTTTTTGTGTGTGATACACTGTGACTTTGTTCTTACCTTTTTGTGTGTGATATACTGTGACTCTGTTCTTACCTTTTTGTGTGTGATACACTGTGACTCAGTTCTTACTTTTTTTTTGGTGATACACCGTGACTCTGTTCTTACCTTTTTGTGTGTGATGTATACTGTGACTGTTCTTACCTTTTTGTGTGTGATGTACACTGTGACTCTGTTCTTACCTTTTTGTGTGTGATACACCGTGACTCTGTTCTTACCTTTTTGTGTGTGATGTACACTGTGACTGTTCTTACCTTTTTGTGTGTGATGTACACTGTGACTCTGTTCTTACCTTTTTGTGTGTGATACACCGTGACTCTGTTCTTACCTTTTTGTGTGTGATGTACACTGACTGTTCTTACCTTTTTGTGTGTGATATACTGTGACTCTGTTTTTACCTTTTTGTGTGTGATACACTGTGACTCTGTTCTTACCTTTTTGTGCGTGATACACTGTGACTCTGTTTTTACCTTTTTGTGTGTAATATACACTGTGACTCTGTTCTTACCTTTTTGTGTGTGATACACTGTGACTCTGTTCTTACTTATTTTGTGTGACTTTAAGCTGTCTGCTTAACGGCAGCATCCAGGGTCAAGTGACAAGTGATAAACTGCAAGTTCTTCTTTATCTTGTATCTTTTTCTTGTAGTCTTGTCTTTTGTTGTATAACCGTATCTTATATCTCTTGCCTTGTATCTTTATCTTATATCTGTTGTCTCATATCCTTATCTTAACCATTCAAATATTTAATTTTTTGCCTTTTTGATACCGAGTGTCTTAATCTCCTTCAGCTTTCACATACGAAGTTAGTTATTTGCACAATTGTGTTGTTTCCAAACTATTTTCTGTAATATGTTGTTATCAATGCAACAGGTAAAAAAGTATAATCGAGGAGAAACAAAACAAATATATAAATATTACTAGCCATCATGGCTGGCTTCCCAGTTGGTAAACTTTGACCTTTCCTGCCACCATGAGACATGCTGGGTATAGTTTGCTGATCCCGTGTTTGTATAAACCAATCAGCATGCAGTCGCGTGGTGTGCTCAACAACGGGATGGCTGCTGTTGCTTCTCAAGACATCTCCTGGCTCCCTGTGGGGCAGCTTTCTGTTGTCACAGACCATTTTATATTTATAGCATCATTCATGAGCCACGCAAAGCTACAACTGAGACATGATCCTGCTACATTTGGTCAAACACATAACTAACTGGCGCTTGGTGGTGCTGGCCAGGACTGCTTCTCCGTGGCCATGTCGTGTTGGCAGGTATCGATGTGATGGTTGGAGCAAGGCATGCCCTGTTGGCTGATATTGATGATGGTGCTACTAGATTTATTGACAGTCGAGTCACACCAGGGGCTGCTTTGGCAGAGCTAGATCAAAAGACATCCCCTGCCCCTGTTTTATAGGTTTCCCAAATACTCACTGTTTGAGTGCAGGGGTGATTGTAGCAGTGAGAGTAGGGTATTGTAGCATTACACACTAGTACTAAATAGCCAACAAAAGAAGAAGACGAGTACTAAATGATGTTAGTTTGTTATGCTGATGTTGTCACAGCAACCATCTTGTCTTCCTGCCAGGACGGCACCAAGGTATTCACTGCCTCCTGCGATAAAACAGTCAAGATGTGGGACCTCAACAGTAACCAGGCCATGCAGATTGCCCAGGTAACTCTCTCTCTCTCTCTCTCTCTCTCTCTCTCTCTCTCTCTCTCTCTCTCTCTCTCTCTCTCTCTCTCTCTCTCTCTCTCTCTCTCTCTCTCTCTCTCTCTCTCTCTCTCTCTCTCTCTCTCTCTCTCTCTCTCTCTCTGTGCATGTGTGTGTTGTGGAACCTCAGTGGTAACCAGGCCATGCAGATTGCCCAGGTAACTCTCTCTCTCTCTCTCTCTCTCTCTCTCTCTCTCTCTCTCTCTCTCTCTCTCTCTCTCTCTCTCTCTCTCTCTCTCTCTGTGCATGTGTGTGAGTAGTGGGACCTCAGTGGTAACCAGGCCATGCAGATTGCCCTGGTAAGGCTGTGTGTTGGGCATCACAGTGTCTGGAGTCTTAGATCAGCTCTGGATTCTGTTGTATGTTGTGCCGTGTGGCCCAGCCATCCAGCTAGTGTTCTGTTGTATGTCATGCCATGTGGTCCAGCCATCCAGGTGGTGATCTCTTTGTCTTCTCTTTGCCCTTGTCTCTTCCAGCATGACTTCTCATTTCATGCCCACAAATCTTGACCCTCTACATATCATTTCTCAAATTTATTTGTTTTTTTTTTCCATCTGCTTGTCAGAGAACAGCCTCATGTGTGTTTCTTTCTTCCCATTTGTTGCAATACTGAGAATCTTCATTGACATATTTGTAAATCTGTTACAATACCGAGGATCTCCATTAACACATGTGTAAATCTGTTACTCTACTGAGGATCTGCATCAACACATGTGTAAATCTGTTACAACACTGAGGATCTTCACTGTCATTGACACATGTGTGGTCAGTGTTTGGCTTGTTTGATTCTGTTGTTTATTATATGTGGTACAGTATTTAACTTGACCCATTCTATTGTTTATTATATGTGGTACAGTATTTAACTTGACCCATTCTATTGTTTATTATATGTGGTACAGTATTTAACTTGGCCTGTTCTATTGTTAATTATATGTGGTACAGTATTTAACTTGACCCATTCTATTGTTTATTATATGTGGTACAGTATTTAACTTGACCCATTCTATTGTTTATTATATGTGGTACAGTATTTAACTTGGCCTGTTCTATTGTTTATTATATGTGGTACAGTATTTAACTTGACCCATTCTATTGTTTATTATATGTGGTACAGTATTTAACTTGACCCATTCTATTGTTTATTATATGTGGTACAGTATTTAACTTGACCCATTCTATTGTTTATTATATGTGGTACAGTATTTAACTTGACCCATTCTATTGTTTATTATATGTGGTACAGTATTTAATTTGGCCTGTTCTATTGTTTATTATATGTGGTACAGTATTTCTTCTTCTTCGTTCATCCTGAGTTTTTTTTTCGGACGTGATTGGGTTGTGCCTGTTTACAGCAGAGCTGCGTTCTTGCGCCGTTAGGCCGACACATCCGACTTCTGCGGGCATTTGTTGACCCGGTTAACCTTCCCGGGGGTACAGTATTTAATTTGGCCTGTTCTATTGTTTATTATATGTGATACAGTATTTAACTTGGTCCCTTGCATACTATGATTTATTTGATGTAGTACAGTATTTAACTTGACCCATTTTATGGTTTATTTTATGTAGTACAGTATTTAACTTGACCCATTCTATTGTTTATTTTATGTGGTACAGTATTTAACTTGACCCATTCTATTGTTTATTATATGTAGTACAGTATTTAACTTGGCCCGTTCTATTGTTTATTATATGTGGTACAGTATTTAACTTGGCCCGTTCTATTGTTTATTCTCTTGCTATGTCATGCTAAACTGGGCCCGTTCTCTTGCTTCTTCTTCTTCTTTCGTTCGCTTGAAATATGTCTATAACTGCAATGCTGTCTCTTGTATGAATTTAACTGTCTTTTAGTTCACACAGCGGTCCGTAGAGTTTATCTTCCACTGTCGTCTCTCTAGGCCAGAAGGTTTGCCTAGATATGTTATATTTTGGGCAATCTTGGAGTATGTGCTCTGCTGTCTGCGGTGCCAATCCACATGTGCACACGGCTGTTTCACCAATCTTGAATTTTGTATACGGGGCAAAATGTCAGACGGGCCTGTGTGCCCAATTCTCAACCCTTGGAAAATAAAGATTTACTTACTTACTACTTACTTACTTATTTATACATGTAGTTGCGTAATCTAATGTGTCCTGTTCTGAGGCGCAGAATAATGACTGGTTCTGGTCTGTCCATAACGTGGTAGTCATCTTGAGCAGGTTTTGGTGGCTTTCTGACTGATTTGATCATTCTTTTCTTTTGGTGGTATGTAATGGGCACATCAGGCTGTTCTTCTTTGGCTTCTTCCTTAGCCAATTGATCAGCTCTGTTGTTTCCGGGTACTCCACAGTGGGATGGTATCCACTGCATGGTGACCTTATGCTGACTGCTAAGTTCAGAAAGTAGTGTCCTTAGTACTGGCAATTTCCCAGACAGGAGCGCCTCGAGTACTGACTTTGCATCTATCAATAGCACCACAGGTTGTTTACCATTGCTGGTATTTAGTAATTTCTCTGTTGCTATCTTGATTGCCTCAATTTCAGCATCATAGTTATGGCAATACTTTCCTGTCGGTACTCTGGCTGTGTCCCTAGTATTATTTGGGTATTCTATGTACACTCCCGCTCCTTCATTTTGAACAGCATTTTGTGCTGACCCATCTGTGTAGACTCGGATCCATGGGTCCTGTGGGTATCCTTCATCAAGGAAGCTGAGAGTGGCTGTTCTGCGCTACATGCTGTTCTGTTCTTCCTTGTCAATATTCACTTTTGTCTGGATTTGTAATGATAATCTATGTTCATCTTTCCATGGAGTTCGCTTTGGAATAGTTGTTAGGAGGATACCAACTGTGGGCAGATCGGTGGTTTCTCTGCAGAGTCGTTTGGCCTGGTGGATAAAACTATTCTTTTCAACCGCCCCATAGCTAGGTTTTCAAATCTGTTCTTCATAGGGTGGCCTGGCATTTTCGTATCTCTGCCATCTCTCTGTGCTTGTGTCCTCCCCATCTTCTCCATTTCCACTATAGGGGTTGATCTCATCCCTCCTGTGCTGACTCTAAGTGCTTGATTTTGCACCTTGTCCAGCTCTTGTAGTGTGGTTTTTGATGCCGAACACCACGCAGTTGACCCGTATTCCAGGTGTGGTCGTATGCTCTGTTGATAAACTTTGGTAAGTATTTTCCCACTGGCTCCCCATGTGGTTCCACTTAGCTTTCTCAGGATGGCTATTTTCCTTCTGGCTTTTGCTACTGCTTTGTTGATGTGCTTTCTCCATGTCAGCCTGCCATCAAATGTTACTCCAAGGTATGTTGGTTCTTTATCTTCTCTTAGGGGTGTTCCATTTATCTGGATGATCCCTGCCTTTTGTTTTGGAGAGAGGGTACATAGAGTGGTGCTGCACTTTTCAGTGTTTATGCTGACACACCATCTATTTGCCCATGCAACAAATGTATCTACAGCTCTTTGTAGCAATCTGGTGGCCACTGATGCATGTTCATTTTTTCTCCATAGAACCAGGTCATCGGCATACATTGCGGCTTTAATTCCATGCGGTAGATTAGCAATGAGATTATTGATAAAGATTTTAAAAAGTGTGGGGGACAAAACTCCACCCTGGAGAACACCGTGACACAATAGTACTTTCTTGCTCTTTAGTCCGTCTATCTGTACTCGGGCTCTTCTGTTGTGCAAGTATGCTTTCACCCATTTGTACATTCTTCCATTGACTTTGCAGCTTCTCAGTTTCTTCATCAGGCCTTCTTTCCAAACTTTGTCAAAGGCTTTCTTCAGATCTATCCATGCCGCAAGCACCAGCTTCTTCTCTTGGAATGCATCCTCAATTTCTTGAGAGAGGTAGGTTGTCTGATCTTCCGTAGACTAGCACTGCCTAAAGCCAGCCTGCTGTGGCACAAGGATGTTTTTACTTTCAATGTACCACTGTGATTGATGATGCGCGCAAGTGTTTTGCAGAGACAGCTGGTGAGGCTAATTGGTCTGTAGCTAGAAGCAATGGAACTATCTTTCACTGATTTTAGGAGGGGTATCATGATTGCTTCTCTCCAGGCTTGTGGAACACTGCCTAAGGTCCAGCTGTTATTGAAGATCTGCAACAGCTTTGCTTTGGCCTCTGTTCCTAGGTTCCTGATCATGTCATTGGAGATACCATCAGCTCCTGGTGACTTTCTCATTTTCAGTTTTGATATGGCTAGCTCCAGTTCGCTGATTGTGATGGGTGCCTCCAGAATCTCATGTACTATTTCCTTCTGTCCTGTATGTTGCCGTTTCTCTCGAATCTCTTGTTGTTTCTCTGGACTAATTTTGATATTGTTATCTTGGTCAGCTGCTTGCTTTCTTGTTAAGATCTTTGTTCTGTTGCTGATTGTCATGTTGTATAATGTGATACTTGGCCCATTGACTTGTTGATTCCCAATGTGTGGTATGAAACTCTACTTCAGCATGACGCTCCGGTGAAGACAGTTCACTTCATCAAAGCCCCCACCTACAACTGTGTGATGACTGGCAGCTGGGACAAACTCCTGAAGGTTGGAGCCTTGAAGTGTTCATGTCTTCTGTGTTATTGTGTCATTTGTTCTGTTACATTGTCTTGTGTTCTATGTTACATTGTCTTGTGTTGTATATTACATTGTCTTGTGGTCTATGTTACATTGTCTTGTGTTCTATGTTACATTGTCTTGTGTTCTATGTTACAGTGTCTGGTGTTCTATGTTACAGTGTCTGGTGTTCTATGTTACATTGTCTTGTGTTGTATATTACAGTGTCTGGTGTTCTATGTTACATTGTCTTGTGTTCTATGTTACATTGTCTTGTGTTCTATGTTACATTGTCTTGTGTTGTATATTACAGTGTCTGGTGTTCTGTTACATTGTCTTGTGTTCTATATTACAGTGTCTGGTGTTCTATGTTACATTGTCTTGTGTTCTATGTTACATTGTCTTGTGTTCTATGTTACAGTGTCTGGTGTTCTATGTTACAGTGTCTGGTGTTCTATGTTACATTGTCTTGTGTTCTATGTTACATTGTCTTGTGTTCTATGTTACAGTGTCTGGTGTTCTATGTTACAGTGTCTTGTGTTCTATGTTACAGTGTCTGGTGTTCTATGTTACAATGTCTGGTGTTCTATGTTACAATGTCTGGTGTTCTATGTTACATTGTCTCGTGTTCTATGTTACAGTGTCTGGTGTTCTATGTTACATTGTCTGGTGTTCTATGCTACATTGTCTTGTGTTCTATGCTACATTGTCTTGTGTTCTATATTACAGTGTCTGGTGTTCTATGTTACAGTGTCTGGTGTTCTATGTTACATTGTCTTGTGTTCTATATTACAGTGTCTGGTGTTCTATATTACAGTGTCTGGTGTTCTATGTTACATTGTCTTGTGTTCTATATTACAGTGTCTGGTGTTCTGTTACATTGTCTGGTGTTCTATGTTACATTGTCTTGTGTTCTATGTTACAGTGTCTGGTGTTCTATGTTACAGTGTCTGGTGTTCTATGTTACAGTGTCTGGTGTTCTATGTTACATTGTCTGGTGTTCTGTTACATTGTCTTGTGTTCTATGTTACATTGTCTTGTGTTCTATGTTACATTGTCTTGTGTTCTATGTTACATTGTCTTGTGTTTTATGTTACATTGTCTTGTGTTCTATGTTACATTGTCTTGTGTTCTATGTTACAGTGTCTTGTGTTCTATATTACAGTGTCTTGTGTTCTATGTTACATTGTCTTGTGTTCTATGTTACATTGTCTAGTGTTCTATATTAGTGTCTTGTGTTCTATGTTACATTGTCTAGTGTTCTATATTACATTGTCTTGTGTTCTATATTACAGTGTCTTGTGTTCTATGTTACAGTGTCTTGTGTTCTATATTACAGTGTCTTGTGTTCTATGTTACATTGTCTTGTGTTCTATATTACAGTGTCTTGTGTTCTATGTTACAGTGTCTTGTGTTCTATATTACAGTGTCTTGTGTTCTATGTTACATTGTCTTGTGTTCTATGTTACATTGTCTTGTGTTCTATGTTACATTGTCTTGTGTTCTATGTTACTGTCTGGTGTTCTATATTACAGTGTCTGGTGTTCTATGTTACAGTGTCTGGTGTTCTATGTTACATTGTCTGGTGTTCTATGTTACATTGTCTTGTGTTCTATGTTACATTGTCTTGTGTTCTATGTTACATTGTCTTGTGTTCTATGTTACATTGTCTTGTGTTCTATATTACAGTGTCTGGTGTTCTATGTTACATTGTCTTGTGTTCTATGTTACATTGTCTTGTGTTCTATGTTACATTGTCTTGTGTTGTATATTACAGTGTCTGGTGTTCTGTTACATATTCTTGTGTTCTATATTACAGTGTCTGGTGTTCTATGTTACATTGTCTTGTGTTTTATGTTACATTGTCTTGTGTTCTATGTTACATTGTCTTGTGTTCTATGTTACATTGTCTTGTGTTCTATGTTACAGTGTCTGGTGTTCTATGTTACAGTGTCTGGTGTTCTATGTTACATTGTCTTGTGTTCTATGTTACATTGTCTTGTGTTCTATGTTACAGTGTCTGGTGTTCTATGTTACAGTGTCTTGTGTTCTATGTTAGTGTCTGGTGTTCTATGTTACAGTGTCTTGTGTTCTATGTTACAGTGTCTGGTGTTCTATGTTACAATGTCTGGTGTTCTATGTTACAATGTCTGGTGTTCTATGTTACATTGTCTCGTGTTCTATGTTACATTGTCTGGTGTTCTATGTTACAGTGTCTGGTGTTCTATGTTACATTGTCTTGTGTTCTATGTTACATTGTCTTGTGTTCTATACTACATTGTCTTGTGTTCTATATTACAGTGTCTGGTGTTCTATGTTACATTGTCTTGTGTTCTATGTTACAGTTTCTGGTGTTCTATATTACAGTGTCTGGTGTTCTATGTTACAGTGTCTGGTGTTCTATGTTACATTGTCTGGTGTTCTGTTACATTGTCTTGTGTTCTATGTTACATTGTCTTGTGTTCTATGTTACATTGTCTTGTGTTCTATGTTACATTGTCTTGTGTTCTATGTTACATTGTCTTGTGTTCTATGTTACATTGTCTTGTGTTCTATGTTACATTGTCTTGTGTTCTATATTACAGTGTCTTGTGTTCTATATTAGTGTCTTGTGTTCTATTTTACAGTGTCTTGTGTTCTATATTACATTGTCTTGTGTTCTATGTTACATTGTCTTGTGTTCTATGTTACATTGTCTTGTGTTCTATGTTACATTGTCTTGTGTTCTATGTTAGTGTCTGGTGTTCTATATTACAGTGTCTGGTGTTCTATGTTACAGTGTCTGGTGTTCTATGTTACATTGTCTGGTTTTCTATGTTACATTGTCTTGTGTTCTATGTTACATTGTCTTGTGTTCTATGTTACATTGTCTTGTGTTCTATGTTACATTGTCTGGTGTTCTATATTACAGTGTATGGTGTTCTATGTTACATTGTCTTGTGTTCTATGTTACAGTGTCTGGTGTTCTATGTTACATTGTCTGGTGTTCTATATTACAGTGTATGGTGTTCTATGTTACAGTGTCTGGTGTTCTATGTTACAGTGTCTGGTGTTCTATGTTACATTGTCGTGTGTTCTGTTACAGTGTCTGGTGTTCTATGTTACATTGTCGTGTGTTCTGTTACAGTGTCTTGTGTTCTATGTTACATTGTCTGGTGTTCTATGTTACATTGTCTTGTGTTCTATGTTACAATGTCTTGTGTTCTATATTACATTGTCTTGTGTTCTATGTTACATTGTCTTGTGTTCTATGTTACAGTGTCTGGTGTTCTATGTTACAGTGTCTGGTGTTCTATGTTACAGTGTCTAGTGTTCTATGTTACAGTGTCTTGTGTTCTATGTTACATTGTCTTGTGTTCTATGTTACATTGTCATGTGTTGTATATTAAAGTGTCTTGTGTTGTATATTACATTCTCTTGTGTTGTATATTATATTGTCTTGTGTTCTATGCAACATTGTCACATAAACTCACTAATATTTGGCTC
Organism: Cepaea hortensis; assembly: GCA_963921405.1. Classification (NCBI taxonomy): domain Eukaryota; kingdom Metazoa; phylum Mollusca; class Gastropoda; order Stylommatophora; family Helicidae; genus Cepaea; species Cepaea hortensis. The sequence continues at coordinate 114,850,392 of OY992885.1, forward strand.
CATGACTTGATGATGCATGCCAAATGAATCTAAGTTTCCTAGTTTAACAAACAGTTTGAGTTTTAATCATCCTGATGTGCCATGCCAAATGACATGACTTGTCATGGTTGGCCATCACACACAGTCTTCAGTCTCAGATCAGATCAGTGTTGTGTCAGTGTTGGAAACATGCACTGTCATGGTTGGCCATCACACACAGTCTCTAGTCTCAGATCTGTGTTGTGTCAGTGTTTGAAACACAGACTGTTACACATGTTCTGATACATACTACACATGTACAGTGGTGGGTTCCATTGCCTTCCACCAGCTTTTGTCTAAAGGGATGATGCTTGCCAGATAGATGGGGTGTAAGTTATGGTTCCCCTTGCCCACTGGTGGTCATAGCACAGAGATTGAGGTATTTATAGAGTAGGCTGCCCCCACATAAGTCACTTGCTTCCTCTCAGTGACTGACAACTCTGTTGATCCATGGCTGCTGAATGGATATTCACACTAACCTCCGTAACAGGAAGCCACTCCACCATCTGTCATCTGATGGACATCTGCTGCTTCATTGTTCACACCTTCTAGTGCATGCCACGGTACAAAGGTGAATGTAACTCGGTGAATTGTGAACCTCTGTGTGGATGGAGTCTAGTGAAGGAAGACCAACTTGGGGAAAATTGTATACAGAACTGAACGTTCTGACGGGAACAAGAAACTGTAAGGTGATATAATGTCTGTACTAACTAGCGTGTGGTCTAGAGTCTTAAAGTAATCTTTAAAATCTTTGTGATCAGATTAAGAAAATTCACATGTTTATTGATTTCCCTTTCAGTTCTGGGACACGAGGTCATCAACTCCAATTCTCAGTATACAGTTGCCGGAGCGGGTTTACTGCGCAGACGTGGTGAGTTCGTTGTCTTCGGTGTTTTGGACATCATCTGCAATGTTGTGTCTGCAACAGACATTGTTTGATCAAATATTATACATACATGTAGAAAAATTGGCTGCTTCAAAACGAACTATCCTCTATATTTTACACCAGAGGTTCTCAGTTTGCATATGTGCATCAGTGGGGCTCAAGAGATCAAAATGGAATTATCAAGAAAAAGGTAAAAGAGCATGTGGTGGTCGTCTCCAGCAGTGAAAGAGTATTTGACACATGGGCATATAATTTTGGTTTGTCAGTCTCTTCTCGTTAGCTGCTCCTTTTAAGGAGGTTGTCTGTGAATCCCTTATAAGACTCAGCTCTAACTCTAATGTCAGATTGTGTTGGTTTGCATCTGTCAGAGACTTCCTCCTGCCCAGTGTCATCAGCGCTGGGGCCATGCTGCAGAGCTCTCCTTGCCCTTCTCCAAGTTCAGAAACCAGCAGTGTGTGCAAGACTTGTGCTGGAGCTGCATGTCTGCTGAGAGGTAAGGCTGTGACCAGGTCAAGGTTCAGCACAGCATCCACAGACTGGCTGGGGTTGGTCGTGCTTGCTCTGACCTGTCCCTAGAGGTTGGGGAGGGCGGGTGTAAACCTGAGGTTAATGATTTCTGACCAGTTATCCTCAGCTGCATGTAGACCCGGCTCATATGAGATTAGGTGCCAGATCTGCCCAGTCAGACCATGTTAGTTATGGTGTTTCACACACAGATGCCAAATTTATGTCTGTCATACACAGATGCCCCAAGTTTATGTCTGTGTCATACACAGATGCCAAGTTCATCATGTCTGTGTCATACACAGATGCCAAGTTCATGTCTGTGTCATACACAGATGCCAAGTTCATCATGTCTGTGTCATACACAGATGCCAAGTTCATGTCTGTGTCATACACAGATGCCAAGTTCATCATGTCTGTGTCATACACAGATGCCAAGTTCATCATGTCTGTGTCATACACAGATGCCAAGTTCATGTCTGTGTCATACACAGATGCCAAGTTCATCTTGTCTGTGTCATACACAGATGCCAAGTTCATCATGTCTGTGTCATACACAGATGCCAAGTTCATCATGTCTGTGTCATACACAGATGCCAAGTTCATCATGTCTGTGTCACACACAGATGCCAAGTTCATGTCTGTGTCATACACAGATGCCAAGTTCATGTCTGTTCTATATGTGTGTTGCAGAAATATCCCATGGCAGTTGTCGGGGTGGCTGGAAGGCAGATCATCATCTACCAGCTGGATGTTCAACCGCAGGAGTTCAAGAGAATGGAGTCTCCACTGAAATACCAGGTGAGGCAGCCTCTGCGGGCATTATCTTTTCTTGTTGTTGGCATTTCTTTGACCTTCATGTTCTGGCTCTAGTTTGTTCATTGCTTGTTCCCATGTATTGCCATTGTAGGAAATATATGAGCAGCCCAACATTCAGGAATACAACCGATGAATGTGCTTAAGACGTTGCATATATTTAGCCACGGAAATGGTTGTAGTTGTAGTTCTCATGTCTTGTCGTCTGCTTTGGTTTCTGTTTGTGGTACACCTGCATATTTGGCACTGCCACTAAACCAGAGTCAACCAGCGGATTGACCTGACGTATGCTCAAGAAGTCACTCATGTATGATCAGGAAGCCACTAGACATCGCAGATATTTCTTCGTGGCTCTAGCTGAAGCCCCTGTCTGTAGAGGAGAGACCGTACTTCTACCTTGACTGTTACAAAACGTGAAGCAGTATGTAAAGCAGCCTTAACACGTGAAACAAAATTAATATTAAGGTTGTAAGAATGATAAATTACTTAAATAAACCGCTGTGACATTTCTGTCTGACCAAAACAACACATAAAGCATACATGTTGTAGCCAAATGCTACGTGTCATAATCATATGCCCATTGTTCGTATGTGTCATTTTGATTTATTTGTAATTTACAAACAGCACCGATGTGTCAGCATCTTCACTGACAAGAAGACGAACGCGCCAACTGGCTTTGCTCTGGGCAGTATAGAGGGGCGGGTGGCCATACAGTATGTGACCCCGGCCAACCCCAAGGACAACTTCACGTTCAAGTGTCACAGGTCCAACGTGGCACCTAGCGGGGGAGTCCAGGACATCTACGCAGTGAGTTGTCATGTCAGAATGTGTCTGTTTTATCTAGTGATGTTCGTTCCGGTTCTCTGAACTGTTGGTGATCAAATTGAGAATATTCAGGAGTGTTTGAGGGAAATAAGTTTCAGATTATATTTCTGGAGATTTGTGAGAAATATGTATATGAGACAAGTATGTTTATTATTTCAGAGAAGTCTGTTGAGTATTGAGAGAAATATGTTGAGTTTATGAGAGAAATGTTATATTATTTTAAAGAAAGCTTTGAGTATTGAGAGAAGTATGTTGATTATTTGAGAGAAATATGATTATATTACAGAAAACTTTGAGTATTGAGATAAATATGTTGATTATTTGAAAGAAATATGTTGGATATATGAGAGAAATATGTAGAGTATTTGAAAGAAATATGATTATTTTATAGAAAGCTTTGATTATTGAGAGAAATATGTTGAGTGTTTAAATAAATCATGAGAACTTCAAAATATGACACGTGTGTCATTGTACAGTTAAAGGAGTTAAAAATAGAAAGATATTCTAGGCTTCAGATTGTGCCAGGTAATACTCTTGTGTCCGGCATCAGTATTTCTGTGCGTGAAAAAAATGTCAAAGTTAAATGTTTGCCAGCAGATGAAATATCCTGGAATTGTGTGTTTGTTTGCTTTGGCGCGTGTGTTTGTGTTTCAGTCACTACACACTCTTGTTGTTTGCCAGGTCAATGACATCTCATTCCACCCAGTGCATGGGACTTTAGCGACTGTTGGTTCCGATGGACGCTTCAGTTTCTGGGACAAAGATGCCAGGACCAAGCTAAAGACGTCGGAACAGTTTGACTTGCCCATCACTACATGCTGCTTCAATGCCCAGGGCAACATCTTTGGCTATGCTTCCAGTTACGATTGGTCTAAGGTAATCTATGACTGCTCGTTTTGTGAACTCAATGTTTTTACATGCCACAAGTAAATAACTACATTTCACTGTCTCAACATCTTTGGCTATGCTTCCAGTTACGATTGGTCTAATGTTGTTCTCGTTTTGTGAACTCAATGTTTGGACATTCCATATGCAAATAGCCACATTTTGCTGTCCTTGTTCTGTATTTTTGCTAACACAGACATGCCGGGGTTAAACATTTCGTGTGGGATCATCCTACATGTAGATAATCATCCATGTGGGACCATCCTACATGTAGACATCATCCATGCCAGGCAGCCCGGTAGTCACGTGTTCAAATCCTCTTCTAGGTGGGATGTGTGTTTTCATTGACCCATGTCAATCGGGTCAAAAATGGGCACCAGGAAATGGTCACGGTGGCCGTGTTACACAGACCATGTCACACATCTAGTGCCCATTGGTCTCACACTGTGGGGCCAGCACCATATACCCACTATATATGCTGTATACTCCTCGTGCTGTACACAGGTTTCCCGTATTTTGCCTGAAATATTTCATACTCATCTGTGTTTTGCCTGAAATATTTCACACTGTCACCTGTATTTTACACCGTCATCTGTATTTTACCTGAAATATTTCACACTGTCACTCGCGATATCTAACAAACGGATGTTAGCTTCAATACTCTCACGCTGTGAGTCACCAGGTGTTGTTGTCTTCCTCTTGCCCACTTCCCTTCGCTGTTGCCTCCTGTACCAGGGAGCCGTGTCTCTGGGTATGTCCTGTCCGACCTTGATCTCATTCAGCCATGTGTTCTTCAACCCCAGTTTGTGTGAGACTTGTCTGTCTGTTCTGCTGTCATGACTTGTCTGTCTGTTCTGTTGTCAAGACTTGACTGTCTGTTCTGCTGTCATGACTTGTCTGTCTGTTCTGCTGTCATGACTTGTCTGTCTGTTCTGTTGTCAAGACTTGTCTGTCTGTTCTGTTGTCAAGACTTGTCTGTCTGTTCTGCTGTCATGACTTGTCTGTCTGTTCTGCTGTCATGACTTGTCTGTCTGTTCTGCTGTCATGACTTGTCTGTCTGTTCTGCTGTCATGACTTGTCTGTCTGTTCTGCTGTCATGACTTGTCTGTCTGTTCTGATGTCATGACTTGTCTGTCTGTCCTGCTGTCATGACTTGTCTGTCTGTTCTGCTGTCATGACTTGTCTGTCTGTTCTGCTGTCATGACTTGTCTGTCTGTTCTGCTGTCATGACCTGTCTTCTCCTGATCTCTGTCACCAGAATTCGGGGACAGACTAGTTCAGGGGTTCAGACGTCTGCCGCTGACTTGTACAGACCTGCGTTGATTCACAGCTGACACTGTGTGGGCTTGTAAACACAGAATGGTATTTCTGCCCCCATTCTGGGGTAGCGGACCAGGTGTCTAGCCTCCTCAGACTGGGGCCAACAACACATTAATAATGGCTCAGCAGTTGGAAATAGGACAGATTGGGCTAATTAGGTCATTGGCCAGGCTGTATGCCAGAATGCGAAAACCCACCCACAAAGGAATATTTCTGGAATGTGTGATTCTGGTTTACCACATCTGTATCCGTGCCAGGACGCAGAGTTTGTGCACTGTTCTCAACTTCTGATGTGATCTACGGGAGGAGATTGGAGCTCTTACAGAGATGGAAGCCATCCTTGACTTAGGACCTAGACAAAACAAGTTTTAAAAAACCATATGTTAACAACCTCCTCTTGACCTTCACATTACATTATGTAGTTGTTGTCCGGGTTTGTTAGCATCTTTGGACACAAGAATTGTTGTGTGTATGGGATGGAGGGGCAGTTGTTATGTACGGTTATCAATGCTGACCTGTTTGTTTGTCGTCTGCAGGGCCATGAAGGTTACGAACCCCAGAAGATGAAGCCGCACATCTTCATGCGATCTTGTTTTGATGAGCTCAAGCCCAGTACAAAGCGAACATAAGATGTGGAACAGATTTTGTTGATGTTTGATATCTTTATTGTTTGTACACTGTTTGTTCTCCTGTGTCAGAATGTATGGGAAACTGTCTGCATCAGAAATAATAAAACAGAAAGAATTGTCGGCAAATCAATGTGTGATTGTAAACGCTGCCATCAACAGTTTATTGTTGATAATGTCGGTGATTCTATAGTTGTCACTAACCTGTTGCTGGTGATCTGTGTTAACTCAGTTGAGATTGTTTATTTCTGGTTTTTGGTTGTTGGTCGTATTACCTTATGATACAACAGCTGCCCCACCAAGAATGAGTTACGCTGTCAATTTGTAACAAAGTGAGGTAGAGTAACTATCATCTAGGACACAGGAGTGGGAATTAACAACTGGGACATGGGAGAAACCAGGCACATACGGCCTTGATTAGAATAAAGTGATTAAAGTAAAATTGATTGTTGATAATAAATGGTGACATTTGATGCCATGATCTTCTGGAAACGCTTACTATATTTTCATTTTTTAAATATTTTTTCTGAGATATTGTTTGTATCAAAATGTTCTGTCAGTCAAGTCGCTAAAAATTTGGTATACAGCTGATGTTGCTTTATGGAATATCTTGTTTTAATCGTTGTTTTTACATCATCTGGTTTAATTTAGTGTCACTGTGAGAGTAACATCCCTTAGTGAATGCAATAGACATCCAGGCTGTGGTGGATTAAAGCAGTTTCTGGAATGCAAGAGTGTTCTGTGTAATGTTGTTGGGCGCAAATGGGGTCATGTCCTGTGACTTTGATGTGGATGTTTTGCCTTATGCAACATGAAAGTTGGTGTTGTTATAAACATTAGAATACACTGAAATAAACCCAGACTCCAAGAGCTCCACTTATTCTGGGTGTGTCTTTAGTTGATGGGACCCAGGCTGACCGACCTGTCGGCCCGGTGCTCGTGTGTTTGAACTCACTTCCAGACAGATTTTTACAAATTTCCTTGGGCTACTGTGGCAAGGGGTTATGAGCGTGTTCAAAACACAGATGCAGGCAGTTTGGCAGCAGATTGCCTTGTGTTGGTTTTCAAATAATGATATGAGTGCCGGTCATTCAGAAAGCAATGGCAAACAACTGAACATAAACTTGTCCAGAAATCACAAAGTCAAAAAACGCTGGGGTTGACTGTGAAGTCCTGTAAAGGATGTGCACCTAACTTGCAACTTGGGCTTCCAGCTAACCTGGATACCAGGAAATGTGGGGAGAACAAGTGGTGGGTGTGATGTGGACACTCTTCCTTCGCCCCAGCTCTCGACTGTCCTGGGGAGAACAAGTGGTGGGTGTGATGTGGACACTCTTCCTTCGCCCCAGCTCTCGACTGTCCTGGGGAGAACAAGTGGTGGGTGTGATGTGGACACTCTTCCCTCGCCCCAGCTCTCAACTGTTCTATACAAACATGGCGCTAGCACCACTCACCCAGTACACCTCGAGCACGGGAACATGGTCCTTGGCTTTTGTAATTTATTTTGTTGTTCTGGTTTCTGGAACTTTTTTTTTTAACCTGGGAATGTGTGTTCAACAAAACATAAATAGTAGCAAGGCCAGGGAAAGCTGCTACAAAATACAAGACATCAGATATAGAAATGTATGACACACAACCTCTTGTAGACAAGCTGTAGAATACAAGACATCAGATATAGAAATGTATGACACACAACCTCTTGTAGACAAGCTGTAGAATACAAGACATCAGATACAGAGACATATGACACACAACCTCTTGTAGACAAGCTGTAGAATACAAGACATCAGATATAGAAATGTATGACACACGACCTCTTGTAGACAAGCTGTAGAATACAAGACATCAGATATAGAAATGTATGACACACAACCTCTTGTAGACAATCTGTAGAATACAAGACATCAGATACAGAGACATATGACACACAACCTCTCGTAGACAATCTGTGTGAAAGCCACCATTCATGGCTGGTATCCATCCACTGTATGTATGCTGTTGCTATGATCAATACATGAAATTTATTTTCACCACTGTAGCTGTCTTTTGTGCTGTTTTGTATGTTCATGTAATATTTTCCCCCATATCTATGTGACGTAGCTGTATTTCTCCCATGTCTATGTGACATAGCTGTATTTACCCCAATTTTTGTGTCACGTAGCTATGTTTGTTTGTCTGTGTCACGTAGCTGTGTTTGTCTGTGTCACGTAGCTGTGTTTGTCCATCTGTGTCATGTAGCTGTGTTTGTCCGTCTGTGTCACGTAGCTGTGTCCGTCTGTGTCACGTAGCTGTGTTTGTCCGTCTGTGTCACATAACTGTGTTTGTCCGTCTGTGTCACGTAGCCGTGTTTGTCCGTCTGTGTCACGTAGCTGTGTTTGTCCGTCTGTGTCACGTAGCTGTGTTTGTCCATCTGTGTCACGTAGCTGTGTTTGTCCGTCTGTGTCACGTAGCTGTGTTTGTCCGTCTGTGTCACGTAGCTGTATTCATCCGTCTGTGTCACGTAGCTATCTTTGTCCATCTGTGTCACGTACCTATGTTTGTCTGTCTGTGTCACGTAGCTGTGTTTGTCCGTCTGTGTCACGTAGCTGTGTTTGTCCGTCTGTGTCACGTAGCTGTGTTTGTCCACAAAACTGTATTTACCCCAATTTTTGTGTTACATATCTATGTTTGTCCATCTGTGTCATGTAGCTCTATTTGTCCATCTGTGTCACGTAGCTCTATTTGTCCATCTGTGCCACGTAGCTGTATTTGTCCGTCTGTGCCATGTAGCTGTATTTGTCCGTCTGTGTCATGTAGCTGTATTTGTCCGTCTGTGTCACGTACCTATGTTTGTCCGTCTGTGTCACGTAGCTGTATTTGTCCGTCACATAGGTGTATTTGTCCGTCTGTATCACGTAACTGTATTTGTCCGTCTGTGTCACGTAGCTGTGTTTGTCCGTCTGTGTCACGTAGTTGTGTTTGTCCGTCTGTGTCACGTACCTATGTTTGTCCGTCTGTGTCACGTAGCTGTATTTGTCCGTCACATAGGTGTATTTGTCCGTCTGTATCACGTAACTGTATTTGTCCATCTGTGTCATGTACCTATGTTTGTCCGTCAGTGTCACGTAGCTGTGTTTGTCCGTCTGTGCCACGTAGTTGTGTTTGTCCGTCTGTGTCACGTACCTATGTTTGTCCGTCTGTGTCACGTAGGTGTATTTGTCCGTCTGTGTCACGTAGGTGTATTTGTCCGTCTGTGTCATGTAGCTGTATTTGTCCGTCTGTGTCACGTAGCTGTATTTGTCCGTCTGTGTCACGTAGCTGTAATTGTCCGTCTGTGTCACGTAGCTGTAATTGTCCGTCTGTGTCACGTACCTATGTTTGTCCATCTGTGTCATGTAGCTGTATTTGTCCACCTGTGTCACATAGCTGTATTTGTCCATCTGTGCCATGTAGCTGTATTTGTCCGTCTGTGTCATGTAGCTGTATTTGTCCGTCTGTGTCATGTAGCTGTATTTGTCCGTCTGTGTCACGTACCTATGTTTGTCCATCTGTGTCACATAGCTGTATTTGTCCGTCTGTGTCACGTAACTGTATTTGTCCGTCTGTGCCACGTAGCTGTGTTTGTCCGTCTGTGTCACGTACCTATGTTTGTCCGTCTGTGTCACGTACCTATGTTTGTTTGTGTCACGTAGCTGTGTTTGTCCGTCTGTGCCACGTAGCTGTGTTTGTCCGTCTGTGCCACGTAGCTGTGTTTGTCCGTCTGTGTCACGTACCTATGTTTGTCCGTCTGTGTCACGTAGGTGTATTTGTCCGTCTGTGTCATGTAGCTGTATTTGTCCGTCTGTGTCACATAGCTGTATTTGTCTGTCTGTGTCACATAGCTGTATTTGTCCGTCTGTGTCACGTAGCTGTATTTGTCCGTCTGTGTCACGTAGCTGTGTTTGTTTGTCTGTGTCACGTAGCTGTGTTTGTCCGTCTGTGTCACGTAGCTGTGTTTGTCCGTCTGTGTCACGTAGCTGTGTTTGTCCGTCTGTGTCACGTAGCTGTGTTTGTCCGTCTGTGTCACATAACTGTGTTTGTCCGTCTGTGTCACGTAGCTGTGTTTGTCCGTCTGTGTCACGTAGCTGTGTTTGTCCGTCTGTGTCACGTAGCTGTGTTTGTCCGTCTGTGTCACGTAGCTGTATTTGTCCATCTGTGCCACGTAGCTGTATTTGTCCATCTGTGTCACGTAGCTGTGTTTGTCCGTCTGTGTCACGTAGCTGTGTTTGTCCGTCTGTGTCACGTAGCTGTATTCATCCGTCTGTGTCACGTAGCTATCTTTGTCCATCTGTGTCACGTACCTATGTTTGTCTGTCTGTGTCACGTAGCTGTGTTTGTCCGTCTGTGTCACGTAGCTGTGTTTGTCCGTCTGTGTCACGTAGCTGTGTTTGTCCACAAAACTGTATTTACCCCAATTTTTGTGTTACATATCTATGTTTGTCCATCTGTGTCATGTAGCTCTATTTGTCCATCTGTGTCACGTAGCTCTATTTGTCCATCTGTGCCACGTAGCTGTATTTGTCCGTCTGTGCCATGTAGCTGTATTTGTCCGTCTGTGTCATGTAGCTGTATTTGTCCGTCTGTGTCACGTACCTATGTTTGTCCGTCTGTGTCACGTAGCTGTATTTGTCCGTCACATAGGTGTATTTGTCCGTCTGTATCACGTAACTGTATTTGTCCGTCTGTGTCACGTAGCTGTGTTTGTCCGTCTGTGTCACGTAGTTGTGTTTGTCCGTCTGTGTCACGTACCTATGTTTGTCCGTCTGTGTCACGTAGCTGTATTTGTCCGTCACATAGGTGTATTTGTCCGTCTGTATCACGTAACTGTATTTGTCCGTCTGTGTCATGTACCTATGTTTGTCCGTCAGTGTCACGTAGCTGTGTTTGTCCGTCTGTGCCACGTAGTTGTGTTTGTCCGTCTGTGTCACGTACCTATGTTTGTCCGTCTGTGTCACGTAGGTGTATTTGTCCGTCTGTGTCACGTAGGTGTATTTGTCCGTCTGTGTCACGTAGCTGTATTTGTCCGTCTGTGTCACGTAGCTGTATTTGTCCGTCTGTGTCACGTAGCTGTAATTGTCCGTCTGTGTCACGTAGCTGTAATTGTCCGTCTGTGTCACGTACCTATGTTTGTCCATCTGTGTCATGTAGCTGTATTTGTCCACCTGTGTCACATAGCTGTATTTGTCCATCTGTGCCATGTAGCTGTATTTGTCCGTCTGTGTCATGTAGCTGTATTTGTCCGTCTGTGTCATGTAGCTGTATTTGTCCGTCTGTGTCACGTACCTATGTTTGTCCATCTGTGTCACATAGCTGTATTTGTCCGTCTGTGTCACGTAACTGTATTTGTCCGTCTGTGCCACGTAGCTGTGTTTGTCCATCTGTGTCACGTACCTATGTTTGTCCGTCTGTGTCACGTACCTATGTTTGTTTGTGTCACGTAGCTGTGTTTGTCCGTCTGTGCCACGTAGCTGTGTTTGTCCGTCTGTGCCACGTAGCTGTGTTTGTCCGTCTGTGTCACGTACCTATGTTTGTCCGTCTGTGTCACGTAGGTGTATTTGTCCGTCTGTGTCATGTAGCTGTATTTGTCCGTCTGTGTCACATAGCTGTATTTGTCTGTCTGTGTCACATAGCTGTATTTGTCCGTCTGTGTCACGTAGCTGTATTTGTCCGTCTGTGTCACGTAGCTGTGTTTGTTTGTCTGTGTCACGTAGCTGTGTTTGTCCGTCTGTGTCACGTAGCTGTGTTTGTCCGTCTGTGTCACGTAGCTGTGTTTGTCCGTCTGTGTCACGTAGCTGTGTTTGTCCGTCTGTGTCACGTAACTGTGTTTGTCCGTCTGTGTCACGTAGCTGTGTTTGTCCGTCTGTGTCACGTAGCTGTGTTTGTCCGTCTGTGTCACGTAGCTGTGTTTGTCCGTCTGTGTCACGTAGCTGTATTTGTCCATCTGTGCCACGTAGCTGTATTTGTCCGTCTGTCACAAAACTGTATTTACCCCAATTTTTGTGTTACATATCTATGTTTGTCCGTCTGTGTCACGTAGCTGTATTTGTCCATCTGTGTCACGTAGCTCTATTTGTCCATCTGTGCCATGTAGCTGTATTTGTCTGTCTGTGTCATGTAGCTGTATTTGTCCGTCTATGTCATGTAGCTGTATTTGTCCGTCTGTGTCACGTACCTATGTTTGTCCGTCTGTGTCACGTAGCTGTATTTTTCCGTCTGTATCATGTAACTGTATTTGTCCGTCTGTGTCACGTAGCTGTGTTTGTCTATGTCATGTAGCTGTATTTGTCCGTCTGTGCCACGTAGCTGTGTTTGTCCGTCCGTATCACGTACCTATGTTTGTCCGTCTGTGTCACGTAGGTGTATTTGTCCGTCTGTGTCACGTAGCTGTATTTGTCCGTCTGTGTCACGTAGCTGTATTTGTCCGTCTGTGTCACGTAGCTGTATTTGTCCGTCTGTGTCACGTAGCTGTATTTGTCCGTCTGTGTCACATAGCTGTATTTTTCCGTCTGTGTCACGTAGGTGTATTTTTCCGTCTGTGTCACGTAGCTGTATTTGTCCGTCTGTGTCACGTAGCTGTAATTGTCCGTCTGTGTCACGTACCTATGTTTGTCCATCTATGTCACGTAGCTGTATTTGTCCGTCTGTGTCACGTAGCTGTATTTGTCCGTCTGTGTCACTTAGCTGTATTTGTCCGTCTGTGTCACATAGCTGTATTTGTCCGTCTGTGTCACGTAGCTGTATTTGTCCATCTGTGTCACGTAGCTGTGTTTGTCCGTCTGTGTCACGTAGCTGTATTTGTCCGTCTGTGTCACGTAGCTGTATTTGTCCGTCTGTGTCACGTAGCTGTGTTTGTTTGTCTGTGTCACGTAGCTGTGTTTGTCCGTCTGTGTCACGTAGCTGTGTTTGTCCGTCTGTGTCACGTAGCTGTGTTTGTCCGTCTGTGTCACGTAACTGTGTTTGTCCGTCTGTGTCACGTAGCTGTGTTTGTCCGTCTGTGTCACGTAGCTGTGTTTGTCCGTCTGTGTCACATAGCTGTGTTTGTCCATCTGTGTCACGTAGCTGTATTTGTCCATCTGTGCCACGTAGCTGTATTTGTCCGTCTGTCACAAAACTGTATTTACCCCAATTTTTGTGTTACATATCTATGTTTGTCCGTCTGTGTCACGTAGCTGTATTTGTCCATCTGTGTCACGTAGCTCTATTTTTCCGTCTGTGTCACGTAGGTGTATTTTTCCGTCTGTGTCACGTAGCTGTATTTGTCCGTCTGTGTCACGTAGCTGTAATTGTCCGTCTGTGTCACGTACCTATGTTTGTCCATCTATGTCACGTAGCTGTATTTGTCCGTCTGTGTCACGTAGCTGTATTTGTCCGTCTGTGTCACTTAGCTGTATTTGTCCGTCTGTGTCACGTAGCTGTGTTTGTCCGTCTGTGTCACGTAGCTGTGTTTGTCCGTCTGTGTCACGTACCTATGTTTGTCCGTCTGTGTCACGTAGGTGTATTTGTCCGTCTGTGTCACGTAGGTGTATTTGTCCGTCTGTGTCACGTAGCTGTAATTGTCCGTCTGTGTCACGTAGCTGTAATTGTCCGTCTGTGTCACGTAGCTGTAATTGTCCGTCTGTGTCACGTACCTATGTTTGTCCATCTGTGTCATGTAGCTGTATTTGTCCACCTGTGTCACATAGCTGTATTTGTCCATCTGTGCCATGTAGCTGTATTTGTCCATCTGTGTCATGTAGCTGTATTTGTCCGTCTGTGTCATGTAGCTGTATTTGTCCGTCTGTGTCACGTACCTATGTTTGTCCATCTGTGTCACATAGCTGTATTTGTCCGTCTGTGTCACGTAACTGTATTTGTCCGTCTGTGCCACGTACCTATGTTTGTTGTGTCACGTAGCTGTGTTTGTTCGTCTGTGCCACGTAGCTGTGTTTGTCCGTCTGTGCCACGTAGCTGTGTTTGTCCGTCTGTGTCACGTAGCTGTGTTTGTCCGTCTGTGTCACGTAGCTGTGTTTGTCCGTCTGTGTCACGTAGCTGTGTTTGTCCGTCTGTGTCACGTAGCTGTGTTTGTCCGTCTGTGTCACGTAGCTGTGTTTGTCCGTCTGTGTCACGTAGCTGTGTTTGTCCGTCTGTGTCACGTAGCTGTATTTGTCCATCTGTGCCACGTAGCTGTATTTGTCCGTCTGTCACAAAACTGTATTTACCCCAATTTTTGTGTTACATATCTGTTTGTCCGTCTGTGTCACGTAGCTGTATTTGTCCATCTGTGTCACGTAGCTCTATTTGTCCATCTGTGCCATGTAGCTGTATTTGCCTGTCTGTGTCATGTAGCTGTATTTGTCCGTCTATGTCATGTAGCTGTATTTGTCCGTCTGTGTCACGTACCTATGTTTGTCCGTCTGTGTCACGTAGCTGTATTTGTCCGTCTGTATCACGTAACTGTATTTGTCCGTCTGTGTCACGTAGCTGTGTTTGTCTATGTCATGTAGCTGTATTTGTCCGTCTGTGCCACGTAGCTGTGTTTGTCCGTCCGTGTCACGTACCTATGTTTGTCCGTCTGTGTCACGTAGGTGTATTTGTCCGTCTGTGTCACGTAGCTGTATTTGTCCGTCTGTGTCACGTAGCTGTATTTGTCCGTCTGTGTCACGTAGCTGTATTTGTCCGTCTGTGTCACGTAGCTGTATTTGTCCGTCTGTGTCACATAGCTGTATTTTTCCGTCTGTGTCACGTAGGTGTATTTTTCCGTCTGTGTCACGTAGCTGTATTTGTCCGTCTGTGTCACGTAGCTGTAATTGTCCGTCTGTGTCACGTACCTATGTTTGTCCATCTATGTCACGTAGCTGTATTTGTCCGTCTGTGTCACGTAGCTGTATTTGTCCGTCTGTGTCACTTAGCTGTATTTGTCCGTCTGTGTCACGTAGCTGTGTTTGTCCGTCTGTGTCACGTAGCTGTATTTGTCCGTCTGTGTCACGTAGCTGTATTTGTCCGTCTGTGTCACGTAGCTGTGTTTGTTTGTCTGTGTCACGTAGCTGTGTTTGTCCGTCTGTGTCACGTAGCTGTGTTTGTCCGTCTGTGTCACGTAGCTGTGTTTGTCCGTCTGTGTCACGTAACTGTGTTTGTCCGTCTGTGTCACGTAGCTGTGTTTGTCCGTCTGTGTCACGTAGCTGTGTTTGTCCGTCTGTGTCACGTAGCTGTATTTGTCCATCTGTGCCACGTAGCTGTATTTGTCCGTCTGTCACAAAACTGTATTTACCCCAATTTTTGTGTTACACATCTATGTTTGTCCGTCTGTGTCACGTAGCTGTATTTGTCCATCTGTGTCACGTAGCTCTATTTTTCCGTCTGTGTCACGTAGGTGTATTTTTCCGTCTGTGTCACGTAGCTGTATTTGTCCGTCTGTGTCACGTAGCTGTAATTGTCCGTCTGTGTCACGTACCTATGTTTGTCCATCTATGTCACGTAGCTGTATTTGTCCGTCTGTGTCACGTAGCTGTATTTGTCCGTCTGTGTCACTTAGCTGTATTTGTCCGTCTGTGTCACGTAGCTGTGTTTGTCCGTCTGTGTCACGTAGCTGTATTTGTCCGTCTGTGTCACGTAGCTGTATTTGTCCATCTGTGTCACGTAGCTGTGTTTGTCCGTCTGTGTCACGTAGCTGTATTTGTCCGTCTGTGTCACATAGCTGTGTTTGTCCGTCTGTCATTTTATTTCTGTGGGTTTACAGTAGAATGCAAAAAATGCCTTGGACAACAAAAACGGGTCATCTAAATATGTTATTACGAACATCATAAAGAGGCGGTCATCATTTTGGCTACGTAATTGAAAGACTGGAATATATGACAACTGAAAAGATTTATGGATAAAGAGATAGAAGAAGACAGTGAGTGAATGTTCTTAACAGGCTGTCATCAGGGCATGGAAACATATCAGCACATGAACTGATACTTGCAGGAGAGTGAGAGACCTGACAGGGCACTTGATGATGATGGTTGCATAGTAGGGTGAACAGAACATTCTGTAGCTTCTAGAGCATGTTCACACAGAGTTCGTGTTTGTAGCTGGCAATTATTGTGATACGCACTCCAAATATAACCATGTAGCCTTAATTATTGTGATACGCACTCCAAATATAACCATGTAGCCTTAATTATTGTGATACGCACTCCAAATATAACCATGTAGCCTTCATTATTGTGATACACTCCAAATATAACCATGTAGCCTTCATTATTGTGATACACACTCCAGATATAACCATGTAGCCTTCATTATTGTGATACGCACTCCAAATATAACCATGTAGCCTTCATTATTGTGATATGCACTCCAAATATAACCATGTAGCCTTCATTATTGTGATACACACTCCAGATATAACCATGTAGCCTTCATTATTGTGATACGCACTCCAAATATAACCATTTAGCCTTCATTATTGTGATACACACTCCAAATATAACCATGTAGTCTTACAAACTAATACACACTTCAAATATAACCATGTAGCCTTACAAACTAATACGCACTTCAAATATAACCATGTCGCCTTACAAATTGTGATACGATGGCACTCCAAATATAACCATGTAGTCTTACAAACTAATACGCACTTCAAATATAACCATGTAGCCTTACAAACTAATACGCACTTCAAATATAACCATGTAGCCTTACAAACTAATACGCACTTCAAATATAACCATGTAGCCTTACAAATTAATACGCACTTCAAATATAACCATGTAGCCTTACAAACTAATACGCACTTCAAATATAACCATGTAGCCTTACAAACTAATACGCACTTCAAATATAACCATGTAGCCTTCATTATTGTGATATGCACTCCAAATATAACCATATAGCCTTCATTATTGTGATACACACTCCAAATATAACCATGTAGCCTTCATTATTGTGATACGCACTCCAAATATAACCATGTAGCCTTCATTATTGTGATACACACTCCAAATATAACCATGTAGCCTTCATTATTGTGATACACACTCCAAATATAACCATGTAGCCTTCATTATTGTGATACACACTCCAAATATAACCATGTAGCCTTACAAACTAATACGCACTTCAAATATAATCATGTAGCCTTACAAACTAATACGCACTTCAAATATAACCATGTCGCCTTACAGATTGTGATACACACTCCAAATATAACCATGTAGCCTTCATTATTGTGATACACACTCCAAATATAACCATGTAGCCTTCATTATTGTGATACACACTCCAAATATAACCATGTAGCCTTACAAACTAATACGCACTTCAAATATAACCATGTAGCCTTACAAACTAATACGCACTTCAAATATAACCATGTCGCCTTACAGATTGTGATACGATGGCACTCCAAATATAACCATGTAGTCTTACAGATTGTGATGCGATGGCACTCCAAATATAACCATGTAGTCTTACAGATTGTGATGCGATGGCACTCCAAATATAACCATGTAGCCTTACAAACTAATACGCACTCCAAATATAACCATGTAGCCTTCATTATTGTGATACACACTCCAAATATAACCATGTAGCCTTACAAACTAATACGCACTCCAAATATAACCATGTAGCCTTCATTATTGTGATACGCACTCCAAATATAACCATGTAGCCTTCATTATTGTGATACGCATTCCAAATATAACCATGTAGCCTTCATTATTGTGATACGCACTCCAAATATAACCATGTAGCCTTCATTATTGTGTTACACACTCCAAATGTAGCCTTCATTATTGTGATACACACTCCAAATATAACCATGTAGCCTTCATTATTGTGATATGCACTCCAAATATAACCATGTAGCCTTCATTATTGTGATATGCACTCCAAATATAACCATGTAGCCTTCATTATTGTGATACGCACTCCAAATATAACCATGTAGCCTTCATTATTGTGATACGCACTCCAAATATAACCATGTAGCCTTCATTATTGTGATACACACTCCAAATATAACCATGTAGCCTTCATTATTGTGATATGCACTCCAAATATAACCATGTAGCCTTCATTATTGTGATACGCACTCCAAATATAACCATGTAGCCTTCATTATTGTGATACGCACTCCAAATATAACCATGTAGCCTTCATTATTGTGATACGCACTCCAAATATAACCATGTAGCCTTCATTATTGTGATACGCACTCCAAATATAACCATGTAGCCTTCATTATTGTGATATGCACTCCAAATATAACCATGTAGCCTTACAAACTAATACGCACTTCAAATATAACCATGTAGCCTTACAAACTAATACGCACTTCAAATATAACCATGTCGCCTTACAGATTGTGATACGATGGCACTCCAAATATAACCATGTAGTCTTACAGATTGTGATGCGATGGCACTCCAAATATAACCATGTAGTCTTACAGATTGTGATGCGATGGCACTCCAAATATAACCATGTAGCCTTACAAACTAATACGCACTCCAAATATAACCATGTAGCCTTCATTATTGTGATACACACTCCAAATATAACCATGTAGCCTTACAAACTAATACGCACTCCAAATATAACCATGTAGCCTTCATTATTGTGATACGCACTCCAAATATAACCATGTAGCCTTCATTATTGTGATACGCACTCCAAATATAACCATGTAGCCTTCATTATTGTGATACGCACTCCAAATATAACCATGTAGCCTTCATTATTGTGTTACACACTCCAAATGTAGCCTTCATTATTGTGATACGCACTCCAAATATAACCATGTAGCCTTCATTATTGTGATATGCACTCCAAATATAACCATGTAGCCTTCATTATTGTGATATGCACTCCAAATATAACCATGTAGCCTTCATTATTGTGATACGCACTCCAAATATAACCATGTAGCCTTCATTATTGTGATACGCACTCCAAATATAACCATGTAGCCTTCATTATTGTGATACACACTCCAAATATAACCATGTAGCCTTCATTATTGTGATATGCACTCCAAATATAACCATGTAGCCTTCATTATTGTGATACGCACTCCAAATATAACCATGTAGCCTTCATTATTGTGATACGCACTCCAAATATAACCATGTAGCCTTCATTATTGTGATACGCACTCCAAATATAACCATGTAGCCTTCATTATTGTGATACGCACTCCAAATATAACCATGTAGCCTTCATTATTGTGATATGCACTCCAAATATAACCATGTAGCCTTCATTATTGTGATACGCACTCCAAATATAACCATGTAGCCTTCATTATTGTGATACGCACTCCAAATATAACCATGTAGCCTTCATTATTGTGATACGCACTCCAAATATAACCCTGTAGCCTTCATTATAGTTAGTTAGTTAGTAGACAGATCATCCTCATTGCACATCGAACCATTCAGTCCATAAGTGCTCGGATCCCCTCCTCAGCAAATCCCGCAACGTGTAGCGGCTAACGACGCCAGTTCTGTGTTGGGATAGGTCTTTGCTTGCCAACCTTCCTCCGCTCCCTGGACTCACTGTCACTCTCTCTTTCGACCTCGGGACCTATTCCCTAAGGTGTCTTTCTGGCTGACGCATAAATAACATGGCGATCGTCGGAATAACTTGAAAGTAATTTTATTAACCTAATAAAGACCAGCACAGGAAAACATTAAGGCAGTTAAAACAGATAGTTCTAAACAGACAAAACCGGGACACAGAGTTCATTTCAGACACAGAGCATCATGGCTTTACATCATAGACCAAGCTGTAGTCAAGGTCCGTTCTGTCCACATATCGCTCACCAAATCATAAGTCCTCCTTGTTTTCCCTCCCGGTACGTTTGGCTACCAACAGTTCTCCGTGGAACCAGACTAATGTTCGTGGGAAAATGTCCTGTGATCCCTGGTCACAATGCTAAGTGAAAGTTCTTACAAAAAGGAAATAGTTCCTGAGCGGGAATTGGGTAGGTATCCTTCACTGTCTCAGACAAGGATGGGTGGGTCTGATATTTAGGGGGGGTTCAGTCCAGAATACAAACTGACTCGATCTTAGCGTATCGATATGACTGGCGAGGTGTTGGAAAGACTGATGGTCATTCTTTCGGGCTAGCTGTGGCTCTATCTGGTAGAGATCATACCCTTAGACCTGGCATGGCCTAAAACTTGACATGGCCTCGTCTTCAACATACTTTCTGCGTATAGCCCTGTCGAGACCTTCAGCTCTGTTCCTACTTTCAAAAAGGAAGGACCCTGTAAAGGATAAACAGTTGTGAGAGTCTCCAGCCTAAACTTCTGGTACAGCCGACATGGAGACTCCTTATGGTCTCAGCACATCAGCTGCTATCAACAAAATATATAATATTAATAGATATATATTTCTTTACCCGCCCTTCGTGAATTAGCCTGACCTGACAAGAGGTCCTGGATTGGCGGCGTCTTTTCTAGACTAGGCCTTAAGCTTGACGAAGTCTTGTCGTTTGACCCTAGGTACTTTTTGCCTACAAGACTCACTCTCCACACTCATACCAAGCCTTTATTCTTATTGGGCACATTCGTTTCCCGGCGTCTCTCTCACTTGCAAACCATGCCTTTCTCACGACAAAGCTCTTGTGGTGTGGTGTGCTTAGTGATCTGTGTGTTTCTCCCCCTTAACTAATATTATAGTAGTGGGGTTGTATGGCACGCAGTGTAGTTCCCCATTCCCAGCAAGAATAGGAAGGAAGATACTACCCCTTCCGGCCGCTGCTCTTGTCTGAGCTGTCGCCGCAATGTACCGGCAGTGCCTCACATAACACGTAGATTCAGAGGAATTCAGGTTCTCTCGGTGAGATAAAGAAGTTTATTTATATTCCCGACATCATCCTATCGACCCGTAACCATTCAGTCCAACCATCTGCCAAAAGACGAAAGAGATAGCACTGTGGATAGCCTCTTCCGGCTCAAGAAGATAGAACATAGATTGGTGGAAACCGTCCGCACGGAGCCCTTCCCTCCTTCCGGCATACCGTAGCTATATAATGTGTTTATATTTAAATGAGAGATGCTACTATGTCGAGTTCAGGCCTTAGACCCGGTACAATTTCATTATTGTGATACGCACTCCAAATATAACCATGTAGCCTTCATTATTGTGATACGCACTCCAAATATAACCATGTAGCTTTCATTATTGTGATACGCACTCCAAATATAACCATGTAGCCTTCATTATTGTGATACGCACTCCAAATATAACCATGTAGCCTTCATTATTGTGATACGCACTCCAAATATAACCATGTAGCCTTCATTATTGTGATACACACTCCAGATATAACCATGTAGCCTTACAAACTAATACGCACTTCAAATATAACCATGTAGCCTTACAAACTAATACGCACTTCAAATATAACCATGTCGCCTTACAAACTAATACGCACTTCAAATATAACCATGTCGCCTTACAGATTGTGATACGATGGCACTCCAAATATAACCATGTAGTCTTACAGATTGTGATGCGATGGCACTCCAAATATAACCATGTAGTCTTACAAACTAATACGCACTCCAAATATAACCATGTAGTCTTACAGATTGTGATGCGATGGCACTCCAAATATAACCATGTAGCCTTACAAACTAATACGCACTCCAAATACAACCATGTCGCCTTACAGATTGTGATACGATGGCACACCAAATATAACCATGTAGCCTTACAAACTAATACGCACTCCAAATATAACCATGTCACCTTACAGATTGTGATACGATGGCACTCCAAATATAACCATGTCGCCTTACAGATTGTGATACGATGGCACACCAAATATAACCATGTAGCCTTACAAACTAATACGCACTCCAAATATAACCATGTCACCTTACAGATTGTGATGCGATGGCACACCAAATATAACCATGTAGCCTTACAAACTAATACGCACTCCAAATATAACCATATAGTCTTACAGATTGTGATGCGATGGCACTCCAAATGTAACCATGTAGTCTTACAGATTGTGATGCGATGGCACTCCAAATATAACTATGTAGTCTTACAGATTGTGATGCGATGGCACTCCAAATTTAACCATGTAGCCTAACAAATTGTGATCATCATGTGCCATGCTGATAAGCGTGGGTGGTCATGTTTTGTCATCTCACAAGGTCACCAGAGTCGTGGATCAGCTCTGTGTTCTTGTTTCGACCATGTCTGTATTACTGGCTGCCAGGAATCCAAGAAGCACATCGTTTCGTAGAATCCATTGGTGGGCTCTTGCAGAGCACCACTGGAACCATAGACTTATTGCAGTCATCATCGTGTGCCTTGCCAGCTGGCGAAGGGGTTCATGTCTCTACACAGATTTTGGTCCTAAGTGTTCCGGATCAACTCTGCTGGCGATATTGCTCTATGCCACTGTCTCAATCCATCTAGCATCATTTCTATGTCTGTCTCTGCCTCTTTTCCCACTCATAGTTCCAGTCTTCATTTTTTGTCCAATGCCTCTCTTCTCATCGCATGACCAAATAAAGCTGTTTCTCTCTTTCTTATATAGTTGTATATAATGTTCTAGTTTCATTAGCCTCTTCCAGCCAATGGTTGTTAGTTACTCTGGCGGTCCAAGGTATGACATGGCCAAAGTGTGTTTGTCTCTATCTTATATTGCGTTGACTAACCCCTAAACCACGGACCAAATACAAGGAAGAGTAAAATCATCTAGCACTCATCAGCCAAAGCTAACGTGCTCTAAGCCCTGAAATACAACCAGTTCTCTTGTATGCATCAGAAGCATTGGGAATGACGAAGGCGGTTACCATCAGATTAGTTAGTTGCATATCCTTTACATGACGTAGCAGTCAACCCCCACGTTTGTTGCTGTTTGTGATTTCATGGCAAGTTTACTTTCAGTAGTTTGCCATTGCTTTCTGAATGACCGGCACTCATACGATTTTATAAAAACCAATGCAAGGCAGTCTGCTGTCAAATTGTCTGCAGCTGTTTTTCAAACGTGGTATGCGGTATTACGAACTTCGTCGTTGACCCCTTCGCCACAGAGCCGGCTCCAACAAATTACAAACATCCATTAACTAGCGTCTGTGCACAATAGACAGGGTGAAGTGGTATTACAGAATCACTGATGCCCAGCTTGTGGAGAGAGCTACATTCCAGCCAACCAAGAGGTGGGGAAACG
The DNA here is from genome assembly GCA_963921405.1 of Cepaea hortensis. NCBI lineage: Eukaryota > Metazoa > Mollusca > Gastropoda > Stylommatophora > Helicidae > Cepaea > Cepaea hortensis. The sequence continues at coordinate 114,873,457 of OY992885.1, forward strand.
AGGCAGGTGCTGGACAGGACGCGCTGACAAACCTGTGCATAACTAGACAGTCTTTGCTGCAGAACACACGAGACACAAGTAATAGAGGGAAAACACGAGACATACGGAATAGAGGGAAACCCGGGAAGGTTAACCCGGTCAACAAATGCCCACAGAAGTCGGATGTGTCGGCCTAACAGCGCAAGAACGCAGCTCTGCTATAAACAGGCACAACGCAGTCACATCCGGAAGAAAAAAAATCCGGATGAACGCAGAAGAAGGAGAATAGAGGGAAAACACGAGACACAAAGAATAGAGGGGAGACACGAGGAATGGAGGGAAAACATGAGACACAAAGAATAGAGGGAAAACACGAGACACAAAGAATAGAGGGGAGACACGAGGAATGGAGGGAAACGCGAGGATTAGAGGAAAAACACGAGACTCAAGGAATGGTGGGAAAACACGAGACACAAAGAATAGAGGGAAAACACAAGAAATAGAGTGAAAACATGAGACAAGGAATAGAGGGGAGACACGAGGAATAGAGGGAAAACACGAGACACAAGGAATGGTGGGAAAACACGAGACACAAAGAATAGAGGGAAAACATGAGACAAGGAATAGAGGGAAAACACGAGACACAAAGAATAGAGGGAAAACATGAGACACAAAGAATAGAGGGGGAAACACGAGACCAGGAATAGAGGGGGAAACACGAGACACAAGGAATAAAGGGAAAACACGAGACACAAAGAATAGAGGGAAAACACGAGACACAAAGAATAGAGGGAAAACACGAGACACAAAGAATAGAGGGAAAACACGAGGAATAGAGGGAAAACATGAGACACAAAGAATAGAGGGAAAACACGAGACACAAGGAATAAAGGGAAAACACGAGACACAAAGAATAGAGGGAAAACACGAGACACAAAGAATAGAGGGAAAACACGAGACACGAGGAATAAAGGGAAAACACGAGACACAAAGAATAGAGGGAAAACACGAGACACAAGGAATAGAGGGAAAACACGAGGAATAGAGGGAAAACATGAGACACAAAGAATAGAGGGAAAACACCAGACACACGGAATAGAGGAAGAAGGTACACAGATGTATAATATGGGGAGGGATGGAGGGAGATGCAGGAAATGGCAACAGATAGGAGGACTTGGTGTCAGCTGTTTGTCATTTTTCCATTGGGAGATACAAGAGGAAGACACCTCAGAAAGGGCTGGCATCCCTCAAGATGAGGATGATGTTAATATTCTCTTCCCCCACCTGGCACCTAAGTAATATCTCTCATATTCTCTTCCCCCACCTGGCGCCTAAGTAACATCTCTCATATTCTCTTCCCCCACCTGGCACCTAAGTAACATCTCTCATATTCTCTTCCCCCACCTGGCACCTAAGTAACATCTCTCATATTCTCTTCCCCCACCTGGCGCCTAAGTAACATCTCTCATATTCTCTTCCCCCACCTGGCGCCTAAGTAACATCTCTCATATTCTCTTCCCCCACCTGGCACCTCTTCTTATCTCCAAGTGCAGGGACTAACGGGGTGTGTAATACCAGTACTGGCGCCCCGTGTCTGTGGGGAGACATATAGTGCCCTGTGCAGGTCGTGGTCTTGGGGTCTACGGGTGTAAGGACGACATCAAGAGATGGACTGGACGAAGTCTGTACGGGTGCGTCGTGAAGACCAGGGACAGCCTGTGCCTTCAGCATCAAGTGCCGTGCCGACTGCCTTGGGCGATGACGCTTCACAACATTTGCGATCTTCAACTTCATGTATAATTTCGTGTATTGACTCCATGAGGGAAGCGGAAGACTGTCCAGAATATATTTTTTTTTTCTTGCTATCTTCCCCATCTCTCTTTCCCCAGTCCTTACGGTTGTCACAATATATTTCAGCGTTGGAAGATAAACTCTATGGACCGCTGAATGAACTAAAAAAGACTGTTAGATTCATACAAGAGACAACATTGCAGTTATAAACATATTTCAGGCGAACGAAAGAAGAAGAAGAAGAAGTCTTTCTCGTCATCAAGTGTCTTGTCTAACGGCTTAGCGATCTTGTTTCACCGCAAATTGTGATCTCCGAGGGCAAAGATCAGTTCATGTGTTGACTCCCTTCCCTGCCATGACACAAGATTGTCTTCCTCTATCTCTCCTACCCCAAAATCTCTCCGACTGTCACAATATGCTCCAGCTTAGTTTGTATTTTCATAACATGGCCAGGAATGAAGATTACCTCTTTCTGGCGTTTGTAAAATGTTGTCTTTGCGACTTATAATTCCTTAAAATGTCTAGATGGCTCGTTTTGATTGTTATTGGAATTTTCAGCGTTCTTCTATAAAACTATTCACAATAACACGAAGTAATGCAGAACACAATTGCAGAAAACAGGACGCTGCGGCGATTAGCCTTCATCAGCAAACAAATAGACATTTAAACACAGGGAAGACATTACAATGACTAATACACGAATATAAACATGTAATACAATCACACAATATACAATCACATCTCCAAGACTTTCAGGGAGTTTTTCGCTTGATTTCTAATTGTCCAGGATTTGCAGTCGTATAGTAAAACGGGACCAATAACTACTAAGAAAGCATTTTACAACACAATCTTCCTACCAACTCTATGCTACCAATGCCAAACCTGGAAGTGACAGAAAAAGAGAAAAGAAAAATCACAACAACAGAAATGAGATTCCTGAGAAGAATACTCAACGTATCAAGAAGAGATAAGATCAGAAGTGAAGAAATCAGGACTAAAGTGGAAGGGTGGGGGTTTATAGCAGTGCTAGATTTTATTAGAAGGCATCAAGTAAAATAGTTTGGCCATACAGGTAGATTACCAACAGTATACCGCAGCAAGCAATGATGTACAGACCAGATGGAAGCAGAGGAAGAGGCCGACCACGTAAACGATGAAGGGAGGGAATAGCAGAGTCCAATGGAATATCGATACATGTAGCCCATAAGCGGGCATTCTCCCGCTGTTAATACTTCACCTCGACACAGCAAGGTACAAGAGGAACCTGATGAGATGAGATGAGTAACACGATTATGTATAACTTGCAAGAATTCCTTTCCTCACTTCCAGTGACTTCCTATAATGAGGTAAAACTGACGGCTGCCTCTTCCTGATGTTTGTGATATGTTGAATGTCTTTGTGACTTAGTCTCTTTCACTCCATTGTAAGGCATCTTATGCGCTGATCGTTTGAAGTACGTATCCAGCCACAATAAGCATACAGATAAGTAACTTTTATATTATACTAGCTGACCCGGCCCAGCCCATGGTGGAGAGCATCTCATTTAAATTATATAAGTAGTCATATAAGATCCCGTTGTTCCAAATGTTGCTGTATGTAGCCGAGGCGCGGTGTTGGGGTGAGCGCCCAACATTGCTCAAATACCTCAATGGCTCGTGAATACATAACCTATGCAGCAAAAGTCCAACTCCTGGCCTTCACGTGGCGGACCTGTTTAAACTAACAGGAGAAGGGGCGACGGCGAGTCTCTGGCGCCGGAAAATAACCAGTATGCTCTAGATGTGTATGCACGTACATGCATGCGCAGACAGGTGTGTGCGCGCGTACACATCTACACTCGAGTGAGACCACAGTCTGCTCTAGCAAAGAAAGGTGCTGAAGACGGAGGCAACCAGCCAAGAGGCGCACCACAAAAATCAGGATGCCACGCAATCACGCAAAATGGAATATGTCGACTACTGCTAATCGTTATGGTGCTCGCCCTGCTTTGGACCCCCAGGCAGGTGCAGTGCCGGGCCCTATGTCTCGAAAGGGTCCAACCCCAACTACTGGAGGTCCTTCTCAGATGTCCTGTGGAGCCAGGGGACATGAGAATAGGACGACTGGCCATACTAAACGAAGACTTAAAATAATGCACTGGAATGCGGAGGGAGTCAGCAACAAAAAAATAGAATTAGAAAAAATCTTGGACCAAGAAAAAGTAAGCATATGTTGCTTGCAAGAAACTCACCTCAATGAAAATATAGCCTTCAAAATCAGAGGCTACCAGTGTTACCGATCTGACCGAAAGAACAGGCGAAAAGGTGGGATACTGACCCTTGTAAGAAACAACATCATGGCTTCCCAAATCAAAGTCTACATGGAAGGGGCTGAGTATCAGACACTTAAACTTAAGACAGGTAATACAGATCTACATCTGATCAATTACTACTGTCCAAGTGACCGCCCACAGGCACTGAACACTCTACCACTAAAAGAAAAAATGATTGTGTGTGGCGATTTCAACAGCCACTCGCAGAGCTGGGGCTATGATCACATGGACCAGAGAGGAGAGAGACTGGAAGACTGGCAGGATGAGAATAGATTCATGTTGATTAACAAGCCGTCCGACCCACATACTTTCTACTCGAGATCATGGCACTCTACAACTACACCTGACCTGGCTTTTCATTCACCAGACCTGGAGTGGAACATTACACGAACTGTTGGGAAACAACTTGGTGGCAGTGACCATCGGCCAGTCTTTCTAACCGTAGAAAATGAGCTTGTAAGTGAAAGCAGCACCCTCTCGAGGTGGAACTACAAGAAAGCAGACTGGGCAATGTACAAGCATCGCACCAGCATACTGGTTAGAAACCTGAACACTGAGAAAGACATAAATAAAGCAGTTGAAGAGTTTGGGAAATGCATACTACAGGCAGCGCGAGAAACAGTACCAAGAGGAGCCCGTAAACAATATAAACCCTACTGGAGTAGTGAACTGGAACAGTTGCATAATGATGTTGAAGTGTGTAGAAAGCAAGCAGAGGCCACACCCAGCCAAGAGCACCACAATAAATTCCAGCATGCAAAAGCCAAATTTCAAAGGGCCAAGCTGCAGGCTAGACGGAAAAGCTGGCAGGAGAAAACAGAGTCTCTGAACTTTGAAAGAGACACAAGGAAATTGTGGAAGCTAATAAAACAGCTTAATGACGAGGGCACAGGGAGAAACTCAAAAATTGCACTACATAAAGATGGAAAAATCTTAACAAGAAAGCAAGCAGCTGACCATTTTGCGGACTCGTTCGCACAAGATAGCAATATCAAAATTAGTCCAGAGAAACAACAAGAGATTCGAGAGAAACGACAACATACAGGACAGAAGGAAATAGTACATGAGGTTCTGGAGGCACCCATCACAATCAGCGAACTGGAGCTAGCCATATCAAAACTGAAAATGAGAAAGTCACCAGGAGCTGATGGTATCTCCAATGAAATGATCAGGAACCTAGGAACAGAGGCCAAAACAAAGCTGTTGCAGATCTTCAATAACAGCTGGACCTTAGGCAGTGTTCCACAAGCCTGGAGAGAAGCAATCATGATACCCCTCCTAAAATCAGGGAAAGATGGTTCCATTGCCTCTAGCTACAGACCAATTAGCCTCACCAGCTGTCTCTGCAAAACACTGGAGCGCATCATCAATCACAGACTGCAGTGGTACATTGAAAGTAAAAACATCCTTGTGCCACAGCAGGCTGGCTTTAGGCAGTGCTACTCTACGGAAGATCAGACAACCTACCTCTCTCAAGAAATTGAGGATGCATTCCAAGAGAAGAAGCTGGTGCTCGCGGCATGGATAGATCTGAAGAAAGCCTTTGACAAAGTCTGGAAAGAAGGTCTGATGAAGAAACTGAGAAACTGCAAAGTCAATGGAAGAATGTACAAATGGGTGAAAGCATACTTGCACAACAGAAGAGCCCGAGTACAGATAGACGGACTCAAGAGCAAGAAAGTACTACTGCGTCACGGTGTCCCCCAGGGCGGAGTCTTGTCCCCCACACTTTTTCTAATCTTCATCAATGATCTTGTTGCTCACCTACCGCATGGAATTAAAGCGGCAATGTACGCCGATGACCTGGTTCTATGGAGCACAAATGAATATGCATCAGTGGCCACCAGATTGCTACAAAGAGCTGTAGATACATTTGCTGCATGGGCAAATAGATGGTGTGTCAGCATAAACACTGACAAGTGCAGCACCACCCTATTTACCCTCTCTCCAAAACAAAAGGCAGGGATCATCCAGATAAATGGAACACCCCTAAGAGAAGATAAAGAACCAACATACCTTGGAGTAACATTTGATGGCAAGCTGACATGGAGAAAGCACATCAACAAAGCAGTAGCAAAAGCCAGAAGGAAAATAGCCATCCTGAGAAAGCTAAGTGGAACCACATGGGGAGCCAGTACGAAAATACTTAGCAAAGTTTACCAACAGAGCATACGACCACACCTGGAATATGGGTCAACTGCGTGGTGTTCAGCATCAAATACCACACTACAAGAGCTGGACAAGGTGCAAAATCAAGCACTTAGAGTCACCACAGGAGGGATGAGATCAACCCCTATAGTGGAAATGGAGAAGATGGGGAGGACACAGGCACTGAGTGAGCGCAGAGATACGAAAACGCTAATACAAGCAGAAAAGTTCCTCAGCTTGCCAGGCCACCCTATGAAGAACAGATTTGAAAACCTAGCTATGGGGCGGTTGAAAAGAAGTAGTTTTATCCACCAGGCCAAACGACTCTGCAGAGAAACCACTGATCTGCCCACAGTTGGTATCCCCCTAACAACTATTCCAGAGCGAACTCCATGGAAAGATGAGCATAGACTATCGTTACAAATCCAGACAAAAGTGAGAGGAATATTTGACAAGGAAGAACAGAACAGTGTGCAGCGCAGAACAGCCATTCTCAGCTTCCTTGATGAAGAATACCCACAGGACCTCTGGATCCGAGTCTACACAGATGGGTCAGCACAAAATGCTGTTCGAAATGGAGGAGCGGGAGTGTACATAGAATACCCAAATAATACTAGGGACACAGCCAGAGTACCGACAGGAAAGTACTGCCATAACTACGATGCCGAAATTGAGGCAATCAAGATAGCAACAGAGAAATTACTAAATAACAGCAATGGTACACAACCTGTGGTGCTACTAACAGATGCAAAATCAGTACTCGAGGCGCTCCTCTCTGGGAAATTGCCAGTACTAAGGACACTACTTTCTGAACTTAGCAGTCAGCATAAAGTCACCATACAGTGGATACCATCCCACTGTGGAGTACCCGGAAACGACAGAGCTGATCAATTGGCTAAGGAAGGAGCCAAAGAGGAACAGCCTGATGTGCCCGTTACATACCACCAAAAGAGAAGAATGATCAAATCAGTCAGAAAGCCACCAAAACCTGCTCAAGATGACTACCACATTATGGACAGACCAGAACAAGTCATTATTCTGCGCCTCAGAACAGGACACAATAGATTACGCAACCACATGTATACAAAATTCAAGATTGGTGAAACAGCCATGTGCACATGTGGATTGGCGTCGCAGACAGCAGAGCACATACTCCAAGACTGCCCAAAATATAACATATCTAGGCAAACCTTCTGGCCTAGAGAGACGACAGTGGAAGATAAACTCTATGGACCACTGTGTGAACTGAAAAAAACAGTTCAATTCATGCAAGAGACGACATTGCAGATATAGACATATTTCAAGCGAACGAAAGAAGAAGAAGAAGATCCCGTTCCCGACTATCTGTCTGACTGTCTGTCTGTCTTGGGTAAATGGAGGAGGGAGGAGGAAGAGGGAGGTGGAGGAGGGAAGAGGAGGAGGGAGGAGACAGGAGGAGTAGGGAGGAATAGGAGGGAGGAGGAGGGAGGAGTAGTGTGGAGGAGGAGGCGAGGAGGAGGGAGGAGGAAGAGGGAGGAGGAGGAAGAAGGAGGGAGGAGGAGAACGCAGGAGGAGAAGGGAGCAGGAAGAGGAGAGGGAGGAGGAGGGAGGAGGAGGGAGGAGGAGGAGAGAGTAGGAGGATGGAGGAGGCGGAGGGAGAAGGAAGAGGGAGGAGGAAGAGGGAGAAGGAAGAGGGAGGAGGAAGAGGGAGAATGAGGAGGGAGAAGGAGGAGAAGGAGGGGGAGGAGGGGAGGAGGAGGAGGGAGGAGGAGGAATGTGAAGGGAGGAGGAGGGAGGAGGGAGGAGGTAGAGGGAGGAGGAGGAGGAGGGAGGCGGAGAGAGGAGGAGGAGGGAGGAAGAGGGAGGAGGAGGAATGTGAAGGGAGGAGGAGGGAGGAGGTAGAGGGAGGAGGAGGGAGGAGAGGAGGTAGAGGGAGGAGGAGGAGGGAGGAGGCGGAGAGGGAGGAGGGGGAGGAGGAGGAGGAGGGAGGAGGAGTGATGAGGAGGAGGGAGGAGGAGAGAGGAGGAGGAGGGAGGAGGAGGAGGGATGAGGAAGAGGGAGGAGGAGGAATGTGAAGGGAGGAGGAGGGAGGAGGTAGAGGGAGGAGGAGGGAGGAGGAGGAGTGAGGAGGAGGAGAGGGAGGAGGAGGAAGGAGGAGGGGGAGGAGGGAGGAGGAGGAGGGAGGAAGAAGGAGGAGGAGGGAGAAGGAGGGATGAGGAGGAGGAGGGAGGAGGAGGAAGAGGGAGGAGGAGGAATGTGAAGGGAGGAGGAGGTAGAGGGAGGAGGAGGGAGGAGGAGAAGGGAGGAGGAGGGATGAGGAGGAGGAAGAGGGAGGAGGAGGGAGGAGGTAGAGGGAGGAGGAGGAGTGAGGAGGAGGAGAGGGAGGAGGAGGAAGGAGGAGGGGGAGGAGGGAGGAGGAGGGAGGAAGAAGGAGGAGGAGGGAGAAGGAGGGATGAGGAGGAGGAGGGAGGAGGAGGAAGAGGGAGGAGGAGGAATGTGAAGGGAGGAGGAGGGATAGGGAGGAGGGGAAGAGGAAGAGGGTAGGAGGAAGAGTGGAGAGGAGGAGGGAGGATGTAGAGGGAGGAGGAGGGAGGAAAAGGGAGGAGAGAGGAGGAGGAGGGAGGAGGTAGGAGGAGGAGGAAGAGGGAGGAGGAGGGAGGAGAAGGAAGGAGGAGGAAGAAGGAGGAGGAAGAGGGAGGAGGAGGATGGAGGAGGGAGAGGGAGGAAGAGGGAGGAGGAGGAAGGAGGAAGAGGGAGGAGGAGGATGGAGGAGGGAGAGGGAGGAGGGAAAGAGGAAGAGAGGAGGAGGAGGAGGGGAGAGGAGGAGAAGGAGGGAGGAGGAGAAGGAGGAGGAGGGAGGAGGAGGGGATAGGAGGAGGGAGGAGGCAGAGGGAGAAGAAGAAAGGAGGAGGAGGAAGGAGGGAGAATGAGGAGGGGAGGAAGGAAAGGGAGGTGGAAGAGGAGGAGGAGGGAGTAGGAAAGAGGTAGGGGGAGGAGGAGGTAGAGGGAGGAGGAGGAAGGAAAGGGAGGAGGAAGAGGAGGAGAAGGGAGGAGGAGGGTGGAGGGAGGAGGAGGAGGTAGAGGAGGAGGAGGGAGGAGGTAGGAGGAGGAGGAAGAGGGAAGAGGGAGAAGAAGGGAGAAGGAGGAGTGAGGATGATGAGGGAGAAGGAGGCAGGAGGAGGAGGAGGGAGGCAGGAGGAGGAGGAGGGATAAGGAGGGAGAAGGGAAGATGAGGGAGGAGGGGGAGGAGGCGGAGGGAGTAGGAGGGAGGAGGATGGAGGAGGAGGGGAGAGGAAGAGGGAGAAGAAAGAGGGAGAAGGAGGAGGGAGTCGGGAGAGGGATGAGAGGGAGGAAGAAGAGGAGGAGGGTGGAGGGAGGAGGTAGAGGGAGGAGGAGGGAGGAGAAGAGAGGAGGAGAGAGTTCGCCATTCCGAATTCATACTCGTCTAGTTCTTCCCTTCTACACGACTGTAGATAACTTCCTTACACATAAAAAGATGAATTGTTATTGATATTGCCGTGGCATGGAGGAATATCAGCAGCAGAGTTGATCCAAAAAACCAAAGACTGAGATCTACGGAGAGCCATGAACGCCTACGCCAGCCGGCACGGCACTTGATGATGATGATTGCCGTGTGACGATTCTGTGTAGTCACGTCATTTTCTTCCCTTTCCCTAGCGTTTTGGTTCGGGGATTCTTTCATCATCATCATCATATATTTACGTACGTATTTTGGGAGGGGGAGGAGGGAGGAGGAGGAAGAAGAAAAAAAAACTATGACAGTTGACAGCTCTGGAATGAAAGGAAGGCGTGTAGAAAATTTCATCTCAATCGGATGGGCCGTTCGCGAACAAATAAAGGACATACATACATACATATATATATACATATACACATACACTTTGTTTTATAGATATAAGACTAGCTGACCCGGCCCGGCTTCGCCCAGGCCCTGGCGGGGATCTATCTATCTATCAGTCTGTCTGTCTGTCTGTCTGCTTGTTTGTCTGTCTGTCTGTCTGGCTGACCCGGCCCGGCTTCACCCAGTCCCTGGTGGGGAGCATCTAATTTAATTCATATAAGTAGTCATATAAGCTCCCGTTCCCGACTATCTGTCTGTCTGTCTGTCTGTCTATCTGTCTGTCTGTCTGTCTGACCCGGCCCGGCTTCACCCAGTCCCTGGTGGGGAGCATCTCATTTAATTCATATACGTAGTCATATAAGCTCCCGTTCCCGACTATCTGTCTGTCTGTCTGTCTGTCTGTCTGTGCCGGCCCGGCTTCACCCAGTCCCTGGTGGGGAGCATCTCATTTAATTCATATAAGTAGTCATATAAGCTCCCGTTCCCGACTATCTGTCTGTCTGTCTATCTATCTGACCCGGCGTGGCTTTGCCCAGCTCCTGGCGGGGAGCTTCTCATTAAATTCACACAGTAACTTAAAAGAATGTCCTTCCACACACCATCCATTATTTTTAATGAAAACTGTTTTTAATCACCTACATGACTGTAGATAACTTCTTTAAGCATAAAAAGATGAGTTACAATGTTATGCATTATGCATAATTTTAAGAAAGATTTGAAAAAATGCCTTAAAGATTATATCATTATTTATTATAACTCATATGCCTGTAAATAACTATAGGCAAAGAGTTTATAAATCTTTGAAAACCATGCAACAATATGACTATAAGGTATATAGAAATGTTATTAAAAGTTATGCCCCTTGAAATAACTTTTCTAGAGGTAAGTCCCCTTGCTATATAGAAATTATAATGAAAAATGAAATATTAAATTTTATTAAGTAAGTAGCCGATTTTACACTAAGAAACTATTACAGTCGGTTGCACAGGAATGAAAGGAAGACGTGTAGAAAATTTCATCTCAATCGGATGTACCGTTATCGAACGCATCCAATACATTGCCAACCACATACAGTCTCTTTTATATATATAGTATAATATAGATTTCATTACGCGTGATTGCGTGGCATCCTGATTTCTGTGGTGCGCCTCCTGGCTGGTTGCCTCCGTCTTCAACACCTTTCCTTTGCTAGAGCAGGCCGTGGTCTTACACGAGTTTAGGTGTGTAGGCACGCACACACGTGTCTGCGCATGCATGTGCGTGTATACACATCTAGAGCGTTCTGGTTATTTCTCGGCGCCAGTGACTCGCCGCTGCCCCTTCTCCTGTTTGTTAAAACAGCATCGCCACGAGAAGGCCAGGAGTTGGACTTTTGCTGCAGAGGTGATGAATGCACGAGCCATTGGGGTATTTATGCAAGGTTGGGCGCTCACCCCAACCCCACCCCCGGCTACATACAGCAACATTTGGAGCCACTTTTATATTGATATTTTCATGTAATGTTTTCATGTAGTTGTGTCGGTTTGTGTTTGTTTATTCTGTGATAACGAAGGCTTTAACTGCAACGTTCATTTTGTAATTGTGTTCTAGTAAAGCTCACAATCTACTTCTCGTTTTCTGGTCATTCAGTCATTGCCTTAGTCTCTTTTAAAACGTGTAGATTAATCATTTTGGTTGTCCAATTAATGATTCCCATTCTCCTGTAAAATCCACATCTCTAAAGCTTCTATGGGTGTTTTTGCTTGTTCTTCTTCCTTCGTTCGCTTCAGCTTGTTTATTAATTGTCCAGGATTCACAGCCATATTCTAGAACAGTTTGTATCAAGCAAGATTCTTTTTCTAACTTCCAGCGGCCGAGATCTATTTCAAATGTTCTTCATTTAAAAAAAATACAGTTTCTATTCTGTTCTTTTTTTTGGTCATGTGATGAGAAGAGAGGCATTGGAGAACATGGTGACAACTGGAAAGATCGAGGGGAAGAGAGGCAGAGGCAGACCAAGAGAATTGATGCTGGACGGATTGAGACGGTGGCATGGAGAAATATCATCAGCAGAGTTGATCCAGAACACCAAAGACCGAGATCTGTGGAGAGTCATGAACGCCTACGCCAGCCGGCACTTGATGGTGATTCTGTTCTTTATCTCTAAGATATATCCATCTGCTGTTATCCACGTGTTAGCTGTTTGAATTTATGCACTTCTTCCAAAATAACACCATTGACTTTGAATGTACATTTAGGTACAATCATTTAGGTTTCTTTGAAACCACCTTGACTTTTGTCTTCCTATGTTTGAAGTTAAGGCCCATTCGTTCACTTTTTACAACCACTATATCTATAATTTCCAGTAGTTTCTTCTGAGTTGCTGCTATCAAAACAGTGTCATCATCATAAAGAAAGTTATTTATGTCCGTCCTTGGCATATTTTATTTAGGCCTCAATGCAGTTTGTGCAGTCGACCTGTACAGATAGCACTGGATGATGATGATTACCAAGGGAGATAGCTCCTGGAGGAGCGCTGGTCCAGAAATGTGATTGCTCTCCCCTATTGCCCTTGATCCTAACCCGTACAAGATGGCGGCCACACTCGCTCGACAAGTCAACCGGTCCTCGCAGATCTTTCACAAATGTTCTCGCTTGATTTCTGCCAGTCAGAGAAACTATGCCGACATGGCGTTCACGTTCGCCTCACCTTATGATGTAAGTATGCAGTTGGTACCTTTATTTCACAAAGACAGCGGTCCATGATGGTGACATCGCCTGCCCTTGTTCATGTCGCGGTCACCAGGGACGAACTCCTCCACTCCTGCATTGAGTGAACACTTGATTCTGGCATTCCTGTCATTGATCGTTGCTTTATATTTATTTTATCATCACCGTCCAATGGCTTGTTGCGTATTCCTGTAATTGATCGTTGGTATTATCTCTGCTTTATATTTATTTTATCACCATCCAATGACTTGTTCTGTGCAATCATTGATCATGTCTTTCATTCCACTCCCATCAATAACTCATCTACAATCACTCCCATGTCAGCCAGCTCACTCATTCCCTTTAGTGACTAGTAGAGTGACCCAGTTCATAAATAAAAGTTAGATGGACTAATCTAGACGGGGTCATTATGCCAAGCCATGCGTGCCGTATAAAACTGGTCTGGAGCACGATCATCGAGTTGCTCGATATCTGCGTGTGTATGCCTGTAATATAATAATATATCATTGCTTTGACAGTGAGGATTCTTGTAGTCTCAGTGAAGGGATCACTTTTTCTCCGTCACAGCAAAGTTAGAGACAAACCTCAGTAGCCAGTCCCCCTATTCTCAGGAGCCAGAAATATTCTTTTTTTGGCAGGTATGGGCAAAGAAAATGACTGAAAGTCCAGGCGCCTGGTAAAAATGTTCAGGGAACCTGAGTTTTTGGACCCCTTTGCATCTTGCACTTGCCAAGAATGCCCATGTACTGCACTTGCCCTGAGTCACTGAGCCATTAGTAAACACCATCACATCACCCTCACTAAGCCATCAGTAAACACCATCACATCATCCTCACCTGTGTTGTCATCAGTAAACACCATTATACCATCACATCACCCTCACCTGTGTCATCATCAGTAAACACCTGTCAACGTCCTAGATACCTAGGGGAATGAAACTTGGGTTCATACAGGCAACAAACTCCGTTCTGATACTATCTGACATTATTTATTTACAGTAAGCTGGCGAAGAATGGTTTTCGCAGCCAGCTACGTGGCGAACATGATCATAGGAGTTCATAACAAAGCCATCATACATAATCATTACAACAAACTCTATCATCTATCTATTTAGCGAGTAACACTTCTAAATACACTTGTGTTCAATCTATCAAGTCCCCCCTAAGTTAAGCCCTGTTGCTTGTTCGATGTCCAGTCGGCGTCTGCCCTCTAACGTGTCTCGGACACGGGCTGTAACTCTCCTCGAGCTTCTCGTGGAACAGGTCCTGGAATGCGGTCAGCGTGTCCATGGAGCTGTAGGCGAACTGACCTATGCTTCTCGAAGGCTCTAGATTGTTCGAGCATTCGAATGTGTCTCCCTTGTATTGGGGTTATGTCCCTTCTCTAGTTCCCTTCTATCTTTATGTTCCTACCGACTCCATGTGAGACTCTGACAACACCATTATATCACCCTCACCCGTGTTGTCATCAATCAGTGCTCTAACTGTGAAGTCTATGACTAGAAGCAAGTTCTCTGCAGTTTCTGTGATCTGGGCTGGTGGTGTCAGTATTGGCAAGCATTGATGTCCACTTCTTTCCAAAATTGTCTTTAGGTCTACATGTTGTTTGTCCATCAAGAATGATGATGACCATTCATTTCATCCAGTGGGGTTGAAAGTATGGAGCAAGTTGGGTTGAAAGTATGAGTTCTAAGATGGCTGATAAGGCCTATTTTGGCTCGAAATGTTCTTTGGCAATGAGGGCAAAGAATACTTGATGTTCCAGGAGGAGGATCTCCTGCAGTGGTTTTACTTTCCAGCCTTTTCTTCACAGCTCTTGCAGTCCTGGTTGCTTCACAAGTGACTGCACCCTTGTGTAATGATGTACGCCACAAATTTTGGTCTTTGGCAGCAGTCGCCCAAGTATCGTGATGAATTCCAAAAGCTTTCAGTGAGATTTTCAGAGTGTCTTTAAAGCGTTTCCCATAACGCAGCTCACCGTAAAAAATTTGTTTAGGGAGCCAGTGATCTGGCATACGAGTCAAGTGACCAGCCCAGCGAATCTGATTCTTCATTAGTAGAGAGTAGATACTGGGCATGGATGCTCTTTTTAGAACTTCAGTCTCTGGGATCTTGTCTTGCCATTTAATCTTCAATAGCTTCCTAAGGCAGACTGTGTGGAAGTGGTTTAATTTCCTAGCGTGTCGCTGATAAACAGTCCTGGTTTCACAAGCATATAGCAGTGTGGATAATACAACTGCTTTGTAGACTTTTAGCTTTGTTTGCAGGCTTATTCCAGTTCTGTCCCATACATTCTTGTACAGTCTGCCAAAGGCCACGCTGGCCTCGGAGATTCTTGCATTCACTTCATCATAAATTGTGGCAGATTGTGACAGTGCTGCCAAGATAGGTGAATTTGTCCACAACACTTAGTCTATGATCATTCACTTTGATATTCGGCAGGGTGTGATTAATCCCTGGAGCTGGCTGGTACATAACTACAGTCTTCTCCAAGTTGATATTGAGCCCAAAGTTAACACAGGCATATGAGAAAGCTGAAACATTGTGTTGCATGTCTGCCTCTGAGTTGGCATATAGAGCGCAATCGTCAGCAAACAGGAGCTCTCTGACGGTGTCGCTGTTAGTTTTAGTTTTAGCTTTCAGCCTTCTAAGATTGAATAACTTTCCATCCATGCGGTAGTTGATGTCTATTCCAATGTCGTTGTTCTCGAAGGCATTCGTCAACATAGCTGGAAACATGAGGCAGAACAGTGTTGGTGCCAGGACACATCCTTGCTTCACTCCATTGGTGACAGGAAACAGACTGCTCACCATTTTCCTGAACTCTTGCCTGCATACCATCATGAAATAGCCGCACTATTTTGACAAACTTTCGTGGACAGCCATATTTTGCCATAATCTTCCACAGTCCTTCTCTGCTGACTGTATCAAAAGCCTTGGTAAGATCAATGAAAGTCTAGAACATTTTGGAAAATAATATCAAGGGAATATGGTTTGCTCTTTTAGCTGTACCTGTTTTTACTTTGTATGTCGACCGCAGTCTAGGGTACCCACCAACCGCGACTAGCTGGTTAGGTAATGATGGAGCAGACAATGTTTATGGCACCTATTCTAGCCCCTTCCTCATGCTATGGAGGTGAGCAGTGCTTTCCTATAGAGGGCTGCTCAGTCGCTCAGGGGGCTGCCGAATCCCATTGCTGCTCCGGTCTGTAGAAGATGACCATATGGTCTGATCCGCCTGTGTGCAGGTCTGCGACTACAACTGCCAGCGTACTCACGCCTGCCGCGCTTGCCCATCACCACAGGGCTTGGTCTACATACCTACTGGATGGCACCTCTCTTCAGTTGATTTCCTGGGGTCTTGCCAGGACATTGTGGAGTGGGTATCGGACATCGGTCTTTACTTTGGAGAAAAAGCTCTTGACAGTTTCACTGTTTTGTCCATGGAAGGAAAGTCCAGAAGAAATCTCATGGTGTGACAGGATGTGTCTCTGGTGCATACTGGAGTCGTCCACATGGTGTGACAGGATGTCTCTGGTACATACTGGGGTCATCCACATGGTGTGACAGGATGTGTCTCTGGTGCATACTGGAGTCATCCACATGGTGTGACAGGATGTCTCTGGTACATACTGGGGTCATCCACATGGTGTGACAGGATGTCTCTGGTGCATACTGGAGTCATCCACATGGTGTGACAGGATGTGTCTCTGGTGCATACTGGAGTCATCCACATGGTGTGACAGGATGTGTCTCTGGTACATACTGGAGTCATCCACATGGTGTGACAGGATGTGTCTCTGGTGCATACTGGAGTCATCCACATGGTGTGACAGGATGTGTCTCTGGTGGTGTGACAGGATGTGTCTCTGGTGCATACTGGAGTCATCCACATGGTGTGACAGAATGTGTCTCTGGTGCATACTGGAGTCATCCACATGGTGTGACAGGATGTGTCTCTAGTGCATACTGGAGTCATCCACATGGCTTCGTGGTCTGTTTTTGTGTCTACTTGTGTGCTATTGATTGTGAGGATGGATAGAACCCTCGACAGAGAATCAGCCCCTGGTACAGTATCACAAATGGCCATTGTTCAAACATCTTCATGACTATAGCTTTTATGGCTGGATCACCTTTCCCGCCTTAGTTAAGTGATCTGTATCATCTTGAAATGCTAGACAACTTCATTTGAACACACACATATTTATTAGAGCTGAACTTTTCAGTTTCACATTGTCAGCAACTCAGCTTTGACAGGCATACATGGATTCCTCTTTTGTACCACACGAAATAACAACTCGTACGTCGTACAAAAGGATACAAATTTATTCGGAGCTAGTTCTACATTAGCTCTGCGAGCGGATAACCACATAGGTAATAAGTATCATGGTATATCATGATGATGTTACGTGAATAATGATATCGATGGTAATATCTACAGAAGTTAAGTCTAAGTCATAACTATTGCTACTGTCCTTTGTGAGCAACAAAGTATTGACAGCGAATACATCAGTCCGTCTTCTACGCTGTCGGGTCCGGGTCTGACGATCTTCGTGGCGTGTCCAGCCACGAGCAGTAGATCCTTCGTGCGTCAGCTGGTTTGCGTGCTCGGAGTGCCAGCACGCAGTTAGTGACTGGTCAACCGGTTAGAGTTACCAGTGTTGCATGGACACTTCTCGTGATGCGGGTTTCCCCAGTCTATTCTGGGCAACTCCAGCTCACGTCTTACGGTGTCCCCTTTTAGGACACGAGTGTGTCCAGTTGGAGAACTATTCATAGTTCTCACTCGTGCTTCTGTCCCTTCTGTCCCTATTTCCTAGATAGCTATGTTCTCTTTATCCTGTCTAGGTCTATTTCCATAGTTCTACTTCTATCTTATCTGTTGGCTTACTTGCAGCTCTTTGACACACATAGTTATCTGAAATCTGTGATGCAAGTCTGAGGTGTATAATCTGAATTCTGTCAGGTATTATCAAAAGACTATTATATATTGAATGTGAAGTCTGCCATGCATGTATATCTGAAGTCTGTCACATCTTTCGTCATACTGTAGGTGTATTACAAGGATGCCAAAGTCAAGCAGGTTGATGTGCCAACTTTCAGCGGGAACTTCGGCATCCTGCCGTCTCATGTGCCCACACTGGCAGTACTGAAACCTGGCGTGATCAACGTCCACGAGGAGGATGGAACCCTCAAGAAGTACTTTGGTATGTGCAGTGTGATCATGTCACAGCATCATCATTTCATCTATCAGTTATAATGTGGCACTGAACTCTGCCAGCAGTGACTCTTGATGTGCAGGATTAGTTCATTCAGACATGTGTTGGTTTTTGTAAAGTAGTGCAGCTTCATGTGTTATCAGAACATCACGTTACCAGAACATCACATGTTACCAGAACATGATCTATTATGTTGTCTAAAGGACCTCTCCATGATGGCATGATGATGATTAGTGTGCGCATGTGCTCACAAGCTCTCCCTGACACAAGGTTTTTGTAACATAAGACCGGGAAGGTTAACCCGGTCAACAAATGCCCACAGAAGTCGGATGTGTCGGCCTAACGGCGCAAGAGCGCAGTTCTGCTGTAAACAGGCACAACGCAGTCACGTCCGAAAAAAAAAC
The DNA here is from genome assembly GCA_963921405.1 of Cepaea hortensis. Lineage (NCBI taxonomy): Eukaryota > Metazoa > Mollusca > Gastropoda > Stylommatophora > Helicidae > Cepaea > Cepaea hortensis. The sequence continues at coordinate 114,891,858 of OY992885.1, forward strand.
TACGGATGAACGCAGAAGAAGAAGTAACATAAGACATACATATATATATATGATGTTCACTGACCAGTGGGGGTTGTGTGGCTGTGGGGTTTGTCCACCTGGCCTGCTGTGGGGTTTGTCCACCTGGCCTGCTGTGGCTGTGGGGTGTAGTACACCTGGCCTGCTGTGGCTGTGGGGTGTAGTATATGTCAGTAAAGATACTGCGACCACGTCTGCATGCCTATAGTGCACGGGGGATCTTTACTGACATATACTAGACCCCACAGCCACAGCAGGCCAGGTGGACAAACCCCACAGCAGGCCAGGTGGACAAACCCCACAGCAGGCCAGTTTGACAAACCCCACAGCCACAGCAGGCCAGTTGGACAAACCCCACAGCCACAGCAGGCCAGTTGGACAAACCCCACAGCCACAGCAGGCCAGTTGGACAAACCCCACAGCAGGCCAGTTGGACAAACCCCACAGCCACAGCAGGCCAGTTGGACAAACCCCACAGCCACAGCAGGCCAGTTTGACAAACCCCACAGCCACAGCAGGCCAGTTGGACAAACCCCACAGCCACAGCAGGCCAGATGGACAAACCCCACAGCAGGCCAGTTGGACAAACCCCACAGCAGGCCAGTTGGACAAACCCCACAGCAGGCCAGTTGGACAAACCCCACAGCAGGCCAGGTGGACAAACCCCACAGCAGGCCAGTTGGACAAACCACACAGCCACAGCAGGCCAGTTGGACAAACCCCACAGCAGGCCAGTTGGACAAACCCCACAGCCACAGCAGGCCAGTTGGACAAACCCCACAGCCACAGCAGGCCAGTTGGACAAACCCCACAGCAGGCCAGTTGGACAAACCCCACAGCCATAGCAGGCCAGTTGGACAAACCCCACAGCAGGCCAGTTGGACAAACCCCACAGCAGGCCAGGTGGACAAACCCCACAGCCACAGCAGGCCAGTTGGACAAACCCCACAGCAGGCCAGTTGGACAAACCCCACAGCAGGCCAGTTGGACAAACCCCACAGCCACAGCAGGCCAGTTGGACAAACCCCACAGCAGGCCAGTTGGACAAACCCCACAGCAGGCCAGTTGGACAAACCCCACAGCCACAGCAGGCCAGTTGGACAAACCCCACACAGGCCAGTTGGACAAACCCCACAGCAGGCCAGTTGGACAAACCCCACAGCAGGCCAGTTGGACAAACCCCACAGCCACAGCAGGCCAGTTGGACAAACCCCACAGCAGGCCAGATGGACAAACCCCACAGCAGGCCAGGTGGACAAACCCCACAGCAGGCCAGTTGGACAAACCACACAGCCACAGCAGGCCAGTTGGACAAACCACACAGCCACAGCAGGCCAGGTGGACAAACCCCACAGCAGGCCAGTTGGACAAACCCCACAGCAGGCCAGTTGGACAAACCCCACAGCCACAGCAAGTCGTGCTGGGGGGGGGGGGGGGTAGCACTGCAGGCAGATGTCAGTGTCATGGCGGCCAGCTTGACCTCTCCAGGGGTTGTGATGTATGAGTTTGTGTTTGTTGTTTCTCGTGAGACCTGGACATAGTTACACAGACATGCCTATAGCAGGTGGCCTGTCTCAGCTGAATGTCAAGTTGTCCTGTGTGATCTCAGCATACCTGGTTGTGCCTTGTGTCTGTTGTACCTGGTTGTCCTGTGTGATCTTTGCATACCTGGTTGTGCCTTGTCTGTTGTACCTGGTTGTCCTGTGTGATCTCAGCATACCTGGTTGTCCTGTGTGATCTCAGCATACCTGGTTGTCCTGTGTGATCGTGATCTCTGCATACCTGGTTGTGCCTTGTGTCTGTTGTACCTGGTTGTTCTGTGTGATCTCAGCATACCTGGTTGTCCTGTGTGATCTCTGCATACCTGGTTGTGATGTGTGATCTCTGCATACCTGGTTGTATTGTGTGCTTGTTGTACCTGGTTGTCCTGTGTGATCTCTGCATACCTGGTTGTCTTGTGTAATCTCAGCATACCTGGTTGTCTTGTGTAATCTCAGCATACCTGGTTGTCCTGTGTGATCTCTCCATACCTGGTTGTCCTGTGTGATCTCAGCATACCTGGTTGTGCCTTGTCTGTTGTACCTGGTTGTCCTGTGTGATCTCAGCATACCTGGTTGTCCTGTGTGATCTCAGCATACCTGGTTGTCCTGTGTGATCGTGATCTCTGCATACCTGGTTGTGCCTTGTGTCTGTTGTACCTGATTGTTCTGTGTGATCTCAGCATACCTGGTTGTCCTGTGTGATCTCTGCATACCTGGTTGTCCTGTGTGATCTCTGCATACCTGGTTGTCTTGTGTGCTTGTTGTACCTGGTTGTCTTGTGTGCTTGTTGTACCTGGTTGTCTTGTGTGATCTCAGCATACCTGGTTGTGCCTTGTCTGTTGTACCTGGTTGTCTTGTGTTATCTCTGCATACCTGGTTGTCTTGTGTGCTTGTTGTACCTGGTTGTCCTGTGTAATCTCAGCATACCTGGTTGTCCTGTGTAATCTCAGCATACCTGGTTGTCCTGTGTGATCTCAGCATACCTGGTTGTCCTGTGTGATCTCAGCATACCTGGTTGTGCCTTGTCTATTGTACCTGGTTGTCCTGTGTGATCTCAGCATACCTGGTTGTCCTGTGTGATCTCAGCATACCTGGTTGTCCTGTGTGATCGTGATCTCTGCATACCTGGTTGTGCCTTGTGTCTGTTGTACCTGGTTGTCCTGTATGATCTCAGCATACCTGGTTGTTCTGTGTGATCTCAGCATACCTGGTTGTCCTGTGTGATCTCTGCATACCTGGTTGTCCTGTGTGATCTCTGCATACCTGGTTGTCCTGTGTGATCTCAGCATACCTGGTTGTCCTGTGTGATCTCAGCATACCTGGTTGTCCTGTGTGATCTCAGCATACCTGGTTGTCCTGTGTGATCTCAGCATACCTGGTTGTCCTGTGTGATCGTGATCTCTGCATACCTGGTTGTGCCTTGTGTCTGTTGTACCTGGTTGTCCTGTATGATCTCAGCATACCTGGTTGTTCTGCGTGATCTCAGCATACCTGGTTGTCCTGTGTGATCTCTGCTTACCTGGTTGTCCTGTGTGATCTCTGCTTACCTGGTTGTCCTGTGTGATCTCTGCATACCTGGTTGTCCTGTGTGATCTCTGCATACCTGGTTGTCCTGTGTGATCTCAGCATACCTGGTTGTCCTGTGTGATCTCTGCATACCTGGTTGATCAGCCTCTACACCTGACAGCATATGTTGAGAGAGATGGAGCACCTGAGAGTTTGCCCCCTGTGCTGTCATGTAGATACCGACACCAAGATGGAGACCTGTAGGGGGTGTGCTGTTTGTTGTTTAGACAAGTCACTTGTTTGTCTTGTGGTTTCAGTCAGCAGTGGCTCAGTGACCATCAATGATGACTCAACGGTCCAAGTGCTGGCAGAGGAAGCTCACCCGGTGGACAGGCTGGACTCTGCGGTAAGTCAGCAGCTGTCTCCAGCTGGATGAATCCCTGTAGCTGTTTCTTTCAGCTGGAGGCTTGTCACACAGACAGAGTCATCTCTCAGACCTATCATTGACAGGAACCTGTTATTGTTCATGAACTGTTAGTTTAGTGTTTACTGTAGGAAGTTCACAGCGCCCTTCCATGTCGGGTAATTCCACATAACTGTGGTAACCCTGAGGAGAGGACACAAGTATGCCTGGATCTGGCTGCCAGAGTGATGGTGCAGGAGAGGACACAAGTATGCCTGGATCTGGCTGCCAGAGTGATGGTGCAGGAGAGGACACAAGTATGCCTGGATCTGGCTGCCAGAGTGATGGTGCAGGAGAGGACACAAGTATGCCTGGATCTGGCTGCTGTGTATGTGTGTCCAGAACCTAGTTGTGGGGCCAGCCTCATGAGTCAAAAGAGGAAATGGTAGTCAAATCAAATTGTCTGTATCTTTGGTGTGTGTCATGAAAACATTGGGGACAGTGACTTAGAGGTATGGTCGTGTCCATCTTTGACTCAAGTGGACCCAGTAGAATGACTCAAGTGGACCCAGTAGAATGACTCCAGTAGAGCTGCTACAATTCTTACTGTCGGTGTGTACAAAATAAGGAAGGCGATGATGTTATATGGGTATAGAGGACACAAGAAGAGGAGTGATGTGATACTTCCCTGGTCTTCTCAGATAGGGGCGCAAAACTGGGAAGGTCCTTCCTCTCGTTCATCCGATATTTATTGTTTTGTGTATAATTAAGCCGTGATATTTGCACCTTTTTTCTTACACATCCAACTTCTTCGAGCATTTGTTGACAGAGGTAGGAAGGTCAGAGTGTGTTGTGCACACATTAGAAATCCCTCAGCCGTTTTTTTTTGGGGGGGGGGGGGGGAAGTAGGCAGAATATTCTGCTGCCCACACACGATTTCAGAATTAGTCAACCTACCCACAAAATGAATATTTAGATCAAATATGATACTGGTGCACGTGTACACTGGCATCTTTGCTGATAGCATGGAGTTTGTGGTCTGTGTTGAGGTTCTTCTGGTAGGATCTGTGCTGGTAGTGTGGAGTTTGTGGTCTGTGTTGAGGTTCTTCTGGTGGGATCTGTGCTGGTAGTGTGGAGTTTGTGGTCTGTGTTGAGGTTCTTCTGGTGGGATCTGTGCTGGTAGTGTGGAGTTTGTGGTCTGTGTTGAGGTTCTTCTGGTAGGATCTGTGCTGGTAGTGTGGAGTTTGTGCTCTGTGTTGAGGTTCTTCTGGTGGGATCTGTGCTGGTAGTGTGGAGTTTGTTGTCTGTGTTGAGGTTCTTCTAGTGGGATCTGTGCTGGTAGTGTGGAGTTTGTTGTCTGTGGTGAGGTTCTTCTGGTAGGATCTGTGCTGGTAGCATGGAGTTTGTTGTCTGTGGTGAGGTTCTTCTGGTGGGATCTGTGCTGGTAGTGTGGAGTTTGTGGTCTGTGTTGAGGTTCTTCTGGTAGGATCTGTGCTGGTAGTGTGGAGTTTGTGCTCTGTGTTGAGGTTCTTCTGGTGGGATCTGTGCTGGTAGTGTGGAGTTTGTGGTCTGTGTTGAGGTTCTTCTGGTAGGATCTGTGCTGGTAGTGTGGAGTTTGTGCTCTGTGTTGAGGTTCTTCTGGCGGGATCTGTGCTGGTAGTGTGGAGTTTGTTGTCTGTGGTGAGGTTCTTCTGGTGGGATGTATGGGCAGAGACTGAGCACTTATGGAGGTGACCATGGACAATAAAAGTAATTCTGTTCAGACAGACAAATGGGGGACACTGTTATCTCTGGTCTGCGTCAGCTTGCAGGCTATTGTTATCTTGTGGATGACAGAATGTATTGTTAGTTTTCCTAAAACAGGCCATCATGTGACTAGAAATTTTTTGAATTAGAAACTTAGTGACTCCACAATATTCAGACAACAGAACCAGGTGGTCAGTGAATTGGGTGGGTTCTGAACACAGAGTGAGTGACATGGATCATTGTCCACATGGCAGTGCTGTAACGGAGTGTTTCGGGTTCACCTTGGGTAGTGAGAGTGAACCACACCCGAGGTGTCTCTAGCACTCCCGTGTATTCTAGCCCCAGGGGTTGGACGAGCAGATACACTTTTTTTCTCTGTGGTTGATCTCAGGTTATTTAGTTATGTCTACACACCCCTCCAGATTCTAGACCCCTACTAACTACCTACACCTGTTGAACAATGAACACTTAGGCATCGTCCGAGACCACACTCAATCATTATACAAAGAGCAAGTCAACTTACATAAAGTTTATTCTACCCTTGAGAATATAGAACTGAAATGAACATCCTGATAGAAGAATCTATTTACACCAATAGAAGATAGAGTAGAGACAGAATTAGAGATGTAGGTGTCTTCATCGAGTTGAGAAGTAGTTTGGATGCAGATGTCCCGTCCAGTCGGTCCGCCACTCACCCGGCTTCCTTCCAGTGAGATGACTAGAACCTTGGAGACCACTCCGTCTCCCGAACGTGGAACCACAACAATAGAGTCACTGCTGGACCACACTTCACTGGACCAACTGCATCTATAACACTCCCACGGAGTCACTGGTAATACAGTTCTCGAACACAACCGAGTTGGAGACAATCTTCCTGGACTTGGCTCCAAGTATTGGTTACTTCGATGAACTAAATAGTCACTGACCAACCGAATGGTCTGTCACTCATAGCACAGTCCCACTGCAGAACCGATATGGCATTGACCAATTCAATGGTCTCTTACAGTCACACTTTGTAGGATCAGATATGGCTACTGAAAAGTTACTGAGTCCTTCTAGAACACAGTTGATAATCTGGATACGGAAACAGTACATGAATAGAATCAGACATCTATTTTACGGAAACAATTCAGGTTGGACTATAATCCCTAGTCCCTTCCACCGGGTTACACTTGACACACGTCCATACTGGTGTAGTTCTTCTCAAGACCTGCCACTCGAGCTGTCCAAAGAACCATTCAAGTGTCTGAAGATTAGTTACTTCTGCGTTTAGGCAGAACCCCCGTCAAACCAGACGGACCGGTGTTCCCTGTCGAGCATGATTACTCAACATGCTGAAATGTTCCTGGCAAAAACAGAGTATCTTCTATTTTAAACGATCACAAACCATCACTTCCCACACGTGCACCTTCAGGGCAGTTGTATGTCTTGAAGCAACCTTCACGCATGGTGAATCACATTGGGTACCTGGTGTGATGGAGTCTGGCGTGATAAGTAAAGAACTGAACCCTTCGCTCTGTCACACGAAGTGGTTTCCTGCCAACAACAATTATAGTTGACTGGTTCCTCAACAGGCAAACTCCTGAAAAGGAAGAGCGACCGGTGAGAGTATACTGGCCCAAACATTAGTCCACATGCATCCTACCAAAACTACTCAACCCTCAGTCATGCTAGTTAGTTATTCATATAACCAAAGCATTATCTCTCTATGGAGAGTAGTCAAGCATGGGTTCACAAATGTCAGCTGGCCTCACAGAACAGCCCGTCAAACAGAGCAAGAAATCAGAATGACGAGTCTGATCATTGGTCTCACCTATCCCTAATCATCTACCAGTCGTCGCTAACGTCAGTAATGATACCAGGCTGTTATTGTTCTAATTTAATCGAACTAAACAAATAGGTAAAGAGTCCCTAGACTCGTTCCTAACATCATCAATGTACATTAAGAAACATAACTTTGATCAATATACCATCCCTCGGGATATAGGAATAGTACATGATCACATCCAATATGTACACAAGCCTGTTTGCTGGTGGGACCACCTGCCCACGCCACAGCAAACTCTTCTTATCAGACTCTACCTTAGAGTCAAGAAGCCTTCTTGAGAATACATGTTCCAAGGGTACTGTTCCAGTTCTGTCCTCCCAAGTGGTTTAGCCTTGGCCTGGACTGAACTTCATCGTTGGTTTGGTCTACCAACACATACTTTCATAACTTGCTTTCACATCCCCATATCCTATATTTCCCCAGTCTCATACAGCCTCCTTGCATCCTTCCATACTTCCAGCACCTTAGCATTCACTCGCACTAGCGCCAGTATGAAAGAAACAGGATAGCTCAGACAAGATTTCAGAACGCATATTTATATCGCGACGGCACGCAGTGTTATCACGCGTCGAGCTATTCGGCGTTCGGAATTACCCCAGGAAGTATCACATGCCATGATCTAATATATACACACAATGTCACATCATATATATATATAGATATAGCACCAAAGCCACTTACCTTTCCACAGAAATCCGCTGTTCCCCACAATGAACTCACTATTAAGTTGATACACCATAGTTACATCATTCCTGGTGGCACAGAACTAAGTTCTTCCTTTACTTAGTAACTAAGCACAATTTTGTCTGAATCTCCACCTACCAACTTACCTGGTTGTCTAACCGTTCTTCTGGCTTCAGCAACTGACTGACATAATCTAAGTTTCCATCCGGCACAAGTAACTAGGTTTTATTCTAACTCAGCAACCTAATAGATGCAACGATTGGCAATATAGGGTACATATATTTGGAACCCAAATCGCCCACATCACATTACGGCGTTCCTAACAGCTGATTCGCGAGCACACGGTAAACAAACCCACGATTAATTGTCACCTGCGTTATCGATCGGTTTGCTAATTAGTATGCAAGGACATCCGCATAGGTAATGAGGTTAGAACAATGGCGTGTGGAACACACGTACAAAGTTAAATGATTTAACCAAATATCTACCTGGATGGTGAAACCAGCTCTCCAGTCAGCTTCCGAACTGTTCAAGGGCTTCTCAGCTTCCTTTTCATAACAGTCAGCCGAATCATGGTTGAGGTGAGACGCAACACAAAAATGGCTCACATTCAGGCCAGCGTCTGTTCTCTTCGAACAAAAGTGAGTGAATGGCTGGTTTAGCCAATTTCCCGCTTCGTGCCAACTCGATGCGCACAAGAAGCGAGTGCTTCTTGAGAAAAGATACTTTCTCGGGAAAACGTCATTCCCCGCCTAGAGTTTCTAGATCTCTCTGCACGGGAATTTAGAGCGATACCCAACATCACGGGTTACTCGAATTCCAGTGTTTCGAGACGATTCTAGATAATAAGTCCTCCATCGGCTTCCCTCAGTCTATTTTTAGCTGGGAAAGTCCCCGATGACGCGCCAAAATAGTGCGGGAACTTGACGACCCAAGACAGATAAACGCGTTTCGTCACATAGGCCCCCACTTTAAGAGGATCGACCCCGTCGTTTCACTTCTACGCAGAAGCTGTCTATGTCGTTCGTTCCTCTTTCTAAGAGACCGGATGGCGGGTGAGGAAGTCTAACCCGTCAATATTGTATAGAATACTTTTACCACATTCGGTGGGGTGGCAAGCTATTCAGTATCACGGGTGATCAACGCCTACTCCGCTACTGCGATCGGGCATCTCGCAGTATCTTGCGGACCAGAGCTCCCGTCTCGACCTGATTTAACGATCGTTCCTGCCAGAGTTTACTTGACTTCTGCAACTCCAGCTTCCCCTTTCGAGGACCCAGCTGGACTGCAGTCGGTCGGATTGAGGGACCAAGGGTATGTGTCCGTTCCGACACAACCCACCTCTTCCGACCACGGTTCTCAGTGTAGCTAGCACTGCGGGTGTTCCTTTGGCCGGTCATGTTCCCCCGAGCACCGGGCTGAACCGAAGAAGGTACCTGCACATACATATAGGACTTCCTATGGTGTGACAGACTTTCCGCTACCTGACCTGAACCCCGAACCGTCCTTTCAGCGAATCTCTGCGCCCTTGGGCTGGTGGACTTATCATCGGGCTTCCCCTCATAGCGCATGAGGAGACTGGAATGGAAAGTAGTAGACTTTCCCAGGATCACCACTCCATAGTGCTTGTGGAGCCCCACTTTATCCACTAGGAATGGGCCCTGCCACCCGATTTCGAATTCGTTCCCCTCGATTGGGAGGAGTACTAGAACTCGGTCTCCAACCTCTAAGGATATCTTCGTCTTCGTCCGTTTCTCAGGTGTGCATTTACGGCACTCCGGACAAGACCTAATATACCTGCGCACGTCGCCTGTCATTCCCGGCCACCAATAGTACCGGGATAGACATTTACTGGTTGTCCCTACAGTCAGATGTCCGGTTGGGGACCTGACATGTACCGTTCGCAGCAGATTAGCTCTGAAGCTCTCAGGAACCAACTTACGTTCCCTCTGCCTTTTCTCTGTTCCAGTCTGAATTACCGGTGACTGGTTATCAGAGTTGAACTTACCCTGAGTTAACGGGTTTTCATTGTTGGGCAACCATTCCGAACAAGGACACTCCGTCGCATCCTTGCTCCGAGCATTACTCATTCTATCCGGGTGAGTATTTCGGAGACTTACCTTTTCGAGACCCTCTTCCTCTGTATCTCTGACCTGCCTAGACTTATGGATGCTAGGGTGTTCTGGTTCGCCCAGAAACACGTACTTCCGGCCTAGAATTAGGGGATAGAGAGGATCCGGTACGACTGCCGCCTGAATGCGTCCAGTAACGTACTTGCTCCGAATCTCCACATTGGCAATCGGGCAACGTAACGCCACAGCACTCCTACTGGCTGGCTGTATCTCCGTCATCTCCCCGGTGAGTTGCTCTGGGCCTGTCAGGTGGGATGCAATTACAGCTGAAAATTGCAATCCTGTGTCGTAGAGGCACGACACCTGTTGCCCATTCACTTCTACTTCCTCAACCACTGGAGGTCGTCTAGTTTCTCCATTCCCATCAACCGACTTCACTTTCCTGCAAGATCTATCCCTAACCTCTGCAAGACAAGCAAAGTGAAAGTCCTTGGGCTTACTCTTACACTCACTCGTATTGTGAGTGCTGGACTTGCAGAATTTGCACCATCGTTCACTCCACTTCCTCTTTGGAGAACTAGGTGGGCTATTCTTACCTTGGTTGACGTTAGAGATCTTCTCTAAAGAACCTACCTGTTTCTTTGGTTCATCAGAACCTGTGGTCTTCTTTGACTTCTTCTTTGACTTACCTTGATCCGGATCTTTCGATCTCGGATCTGTTGGACTGGTGTCCCCAGTCTCGCCATAGACTTCAACGTATCTTTCGGCTAACTTGGTGACTATATCCAATCTCTCAGCCCCATTCTCACCTAAGAAGTTTCGCAAGGGTTTAGACATTTGCATTCGCATCTGATCTACAACCATCAACTCACGCAAACTTTCATACTCCTCCTTAAATCCGGCCAAGGCCATCCATTTAAGAAGGTATGAGTTCAATCTCACACTGTATGCTGAAAACAGTTCACCAGGTTCTCGCTTCGCCGTTCGAAACTTCCTTCGGTATGAGTGCGCTGTGATCTCGAATCTCTTCAAGAGAGCCGCTTTCAATGCCGGGTAATCATTCTGTAAACCCGGTGGTAAGCGTGCATACACCTCATAACCTTCTGCACGGAGTCCCTGGGAGAGTTTCAAACACCATTTCTGTTTGTCTAGACCCATTGCAATAGACATGGCTTCATACTTCTCTAAGTATTGGTCTATCCGTTCCTTCTCGGGTTCGAACGGCTGTAAAGGCCATTTCATAGCCTGGTAGTCACGTCTACTGGTTGACTCTGAGCCAGGAGGTACACCTCCTCCCATAGCTCCATCAGTTACACCTGTAGCAGGCATTGGTGCCTCAAGTAGCTTCATTCGATACTCATGGTCACGTTTTTCTTTCTCGGCTTCCAACTCAAGCCGTTTCATTTCAGTATCAGCCGCTATCCTCTTTTCCTCAAGAGCCACTTTACTGGCTTCCAGTTCTCTTTCTGCTCTCCTCCTCTCTCTTTCCTCTTGGCGAAAATTTCTTTCCACCTCTTGGACATATGATTTCAAAGCATCTCCTTCAAGACCAGACTTACGTCCAGTTTCCTGAACTTTGTCCAAGTCTAACTCTTGGGTAGACATGTTGACTATGATAGGTGGGTACTCAAGTATGTGTGGGTGAAGCAATACAATGAATCAATAATCAATAGTACTAACTAATCACCCCTACACAAATGTCCGTCAGACAGTTAGGAAATAGGTAGAAGTAGTAGAATCTTATGTAGACTGTAGTAGAGGATAAAGACAAAGTCCCTATCCCTAAGTGAGAGGTCTACAACACACAAAGATCTTGGAATAATCCCGGACGGGCCCCCACTCTGTAACGGAGTGTTTCGGGTTCACCTTGGGTAGTGAGAGTGAACCACACCCGAGGTGTCTCTAGCACTCCCGTGTATTCTAGCCCCAGGGGTTGGACGAGCAGATACACTTTTTTTCTCTGTGGTTGATCTCAGGTTATTTAGTTACGTCTACACACCCCTCCAGATTCTAGACCCCTACTAACTACCTACACCTGTTGAACAATGAACACTTAGGCATCGTCCGAGACCACACTCAATCATTATACAAAGAGCAAGTCAACTTACATAAAGTTTATTCTACCCTTGAGAATATAGAACTGAAATGAACATCCTGATAGAAGAATCTATTTACACCAATAGAAGATAGAGTAGAGACAGAATTAGAGATGTAGGTGTCTTCATCGAGTTGAGAAGTAGTTTGGATGCAGATGTCCCGTCCAGTCGGTCCGCCACTCACCCGGCTTCCTTCCAGTGAGATGACTAGAACCTTGGAGACCACTCCGTCTCCCGAACGTGGAACCACAACAATAGAGTCACTGCTGGACCACACTTCACTGGACCAACTGCATCTATAACACTCCCACGGAGTCACTGGTAATACAGTTCTCGAACACAACCGAGTTGGAGACAATCTTCCTGGACTTGGCTCCAAGTATTGGTTACTTCGATGAACTAAATAGTCACTGACCAACCGAATGGTCTGTCACTCATAGCACAGTCCCACTGCAGAACCGATATGGCATTGACCAATTCAATGGTCTCTTACAGTCACACTTTGTAGGATCAGATATGGCTACTGAAAAGTTACTGAGTCCTTCTAGAACACAGTTGATAATCTGGATACGGAAACAGTACATGAATAGAATCAGACATCTATTTTACGGAAACAATTCAGGTTGGACTATAATCCCTAGTCCCTTCCACCGGGTTACACTTGACACACGTCCATACTGGTGTAGTTCTTCTCAAGACCTGCCACTCGAGCTGTCCAAAGAACCATTCAAGTGTCTGAAGATTAGTTACTTCTGCGTTTAGGCAGAACCCCCGTCAAACCAGACGGACCGGTGTTCCCTGTCGAGCATGATTACTCAACATGCTGAAATGTTCCTGGCAAAAACAGAGTATCTTCTATTTTAAACGATCACAAACCATCACTTCCCACACGTGCACCTTCAGGGCAGTTGTATGTCTTGAAGCAACCTTCACGCATGGTGAATCACATTGGGTACCTGGTGTGATGGAGTCTGGCGTGATAAGTAAAGAACTGAACCCTTCGCTCTGTCACACGAAGTGGTTTCCTGCCAACAACAATTATAGTTGACTGGTTCCTCAACAGGCAAACTCCTGAAAAGGAAGAGCGACCGGTGAGAGTATACTGGCCCAAACATTAGTCCACATGCATCCTACCAAAACTACTCAACCCTCAGTCATGCTAGTTAGTTATTCATATAACCAAAGCATTATCTCTCTATGGAGAGTAGTCAAGCATGGGTTCACAAATGTCAGCTGGCCTCACAGAACAGCCCGTCAAACAGAGCAAGAAATCAGAATGACGAGTCTGATCATTGGTCTCACCTATCCCTAATCATCTACCAGTCGTCGCTAACGTCAGTAATGATACCAGGCTGTTATTGTTCTAATTTAATCGAACTAAACAAATAGGTAAAGAGTCCCTAGACTCGTTCCTAACATCATCAATGTACATTAAGAAACATAACTTTGATCAATATACCATCCCTCGGGATATAGGAATAGTACATGATCACATCCAATATGTACACAAGCCTGTTTGCTGGTGGGACCACCTGCCCACGCCACAGCAAACTCTTCTTATCAGACTCTACCTTAGAGTCAAGAAGCCTTCTTGAGAATACATGTTCCAAGGGTACTGTTCCAGTTCTGTCCTCCCAAGTGGTTTAGCCTTGGCCTGGACTGAACTTCATCGTTGGTTTGGTCTACCAACACATACTTTCATAACTTGCTTTCACATCCCCATATCCTATATTTCCCCAGTCTCATACAGCCTCCTTGCATCCTTCCATACTTCCAGCACCTTAGCATTCACTCGCACTAGCGCCAGTATGAAAGAAACAGGATAGCTCAGACAAGATTTCAGAACGCATATTTATATCGCGACGGCACGCAGTGTTATCACGCGTCGAGCTATTCGGCGTTCGGAATTACCCCAGGAAGTATCACATGCCATGATCTAATATATACACACAATGTCACATCATATATATATATAGATATAGCACCAAAGCCACTTACCTTTCCACAGAAATCCGCTGTTCCCCACAATGAACTCACTATTAAGTTGATACACCATAGTTACATCATTCCTGGTGGCACAGAACTAAGTTCTTCCTTTACTTAGTAACTAAGCACAATTTTGTCTGAATCTCCACCTACCAACTTACCTGGTTGTCTAACCGTTCTTCTGGCTTCAGCAACTGACTGACATAATCTAAGTTTCCATCCGGCACAAGTAACTAGGTTTTATTCTAACTCAGCAACCTAATAGATGCAACGATTGGCAATATAGGGTACATATATTTGGAACCCAAATCGCCCACATCACATTACGGCGTTCCTAACAGCTGATTCGCGAGCACACGGTAAACAAACCCACGATTAATTGTCACCTGCGTTATCGATCGGTTTGCTAATTAGTATGCAAGGACATCCGCATAGGTAATGAGGTTAGAACAATGGCGTGTGGAACACACGTACAAAGTTAAATGATTTAACCAAATATCTACCTGGATGGTGAAACCAGCTCTCCAGTCAGCTTCCGAACTGTTCAAGGGCTTCTCAGCTTCCTTTTCATAACAGTCAGCCGAATCATGGTTGAGGTGAGACGCAACACAAAAATGGCTCACATTCAGGCCAGCGTCTGTTCTCTTCGAACAAAAGTGAGTGAATGGCTGGTTTAGCCAATTTCCCGCTTCGTGCCAACTCGATGCGCACAAGAAGCGAGTGCTTCTTGAGAAAAGATACTTTCTCGGGAAAACGTCATTCCCCGCCTAGAGTTTCTAGATCTCTCTGCACGGGAATTTAGAGCGATACCCAACATCACGGGTTACTCGAATTCCAGTGTTTCGAGACGATTCTAGATAATAAGTCCTCCATCGGCTTCCCTCAGTCTATTTTTAGCTGGGAAAGTCCCCGATGACGCGCCAAAATAGTGCGGGAACTTGACGACCCAAGACAGATAAACGCGTTTCGTCACATCTAGACTTGCCCTGTGTGCTGTGAGAACACCACTCACTGACCCGCTGATCTGGACAGTCACTTGTCCTGTGTGCTGTGAGAACACCACTCACTGACCCGCTGATCTGGACAGTCACTTGCCCTGTGTGCTGTGAGAACACTACTCACTGACCCACTGATCTGGACAGTCACTTGTCCTGTGTGCTGTGAGAACACCACTCACTGACCCGCTGATCTGGACAGTCGCTTGTCCTGTGTGCTGTGACAACACCACTCACTGACCCACTGATCTGGACAGTCACTTGTCCTGTGTGCTGTGAGAACACCACTCACTGACCCGCTGATCTGGACAGTCACTTGCCCTGTGTGCTGTGAGAACACCACTCACTGACCCGCTGATCTGGACAGTCACTTGCCCTGTGTGCTGTGAGAACACCACTCACTGACCCGCTGATCTGGACAGTCACTTGTCCTGTGTGCTGTGAGAACACCACTCACTGACCCGCTGATCTGGACAGTCACTTGTCTTGTGTGCTGTGAGAACACCACTCACTGACCCGCTGATCTGGACAGTCGCTTGTCCTGTGTGCTGTGACAACACCACTCACTGACCCGCTGATCTGGACAGTCGCTTGTCCTGTGTGCTGTGACAACACCACTCACTGACCCGCTGATCTGGACAGTCACTTGCCCTGTGTGCTGTGACAACACCACTCACTGACCTGCTGATCTGGACAGTCACTTGTCCTGTGTGCTGTGAGAACACCACTCACTGACCCGCTGATCTGGACAGTCACTTGCCCTGTGTGCTGTGAGAAAACCACTCACAGAACCGCTGATCTGGTCGGTGTTGTCATGACAATCAATCGTGTGCCATGCCGGAAAGCGTGGGCGGTCATGACTCGCCATTTCACTCGATCACCAGCTTCGTGGATCAGCTCAGTGTTCCTGTCTCGTCCATGCCATGTGGCCAAGCCATCCAGGTATTTTTCTCTTGGTCTTCCTCTTGGTCTGTTCCCTTCGATCTTGCCAGTTGTCACTAAGTTCTCCAATCCATTTCTTCTCATAACATGTCCAAAAAATTTTGACTGTCTACGTCTAATTTCTCTAATCAATTTACGATGTTCATTTGTCTCCTGTAGTACTTGGTCATTGGTTTTTCTGTCTGTCCATGGTATTCTTTGTCATGACAACACAGGACAAATAGCTGGTTGGGTTACATCACTCACATCATCATTGTATAGCTTGGTCAGGTGTATTTGCTGGTCGCAAGTCTCCGTTTGGTTGATCATGTGGCTGTTAGTGAACTGTGGGTGTGTCCACATCATTGTATAGCTTGGTCAGGTGTATTTGCTGGTCGCAAGTCTCCGTTTGGTTGATCATGTGGCTTTTCAGTGAACTGTGTCTATGTTGTGTTCAGCATGTGCACCTGTTAAGTTGTGTACTATTTGTTTTCTCATCTCAGGCAATCCGTGAAAGTGTCAGCAAGGCCCAGCATGACCTGGCCGCAGCCTCGTCTGAGGTGGCTAAAGCTGAGGCACAGATCGCCCTGGAGTGCCTGGAAGCTTTACAGAAGTCCCTGGACTAGAGCATCCATGTCTGGTCATCATTAGTTGTGTGCTTGTCATCATTAGTGGTGTGCTTGTCATCATTAGTGGTGTGCTTGTCTACTGTCCACTGGAGATCGTCCACACAGAGTTGACAGTTGTGCCTGGATCGCCCACAGAATCTGTCACATGTTGACATTTGAGACTCATCAACATCAGACATGACCAGACTAGAGAAGTGATACTTTTATGAGTGGTGGCCATATGAAGAACAGAAGCAATTGCTGAACTTGTACATCCTTACATCGTTGACTAGTTTCTTGTGAGAGAGACAGAGAATTAAGAGCAACATAAATCATGATGTGGCAGACATCTGCAGGATCCCCTCACAGGATACAAGAAGATTACAGATGAAGAAGCCATTGATTGACATTCAGACAACAAGCTTGATGTGATCAGAGTCAAGTCTGAATGTTGTTGTTTGGGGAGAAATGTCAGCATGAGATAGATGAAGTGTGTGTGTGTCTGTGGTAGACAGTGTCAGCCAGGATGGATAGCTGCGAATGTTTGTGTGAGATATGATTGTAGAGGACTTTATTGTAAACATTTAGTGCTAGTTGAGGAGCCACTGCATGATGGTGTCTTCTGTCTGTGACATAATTAAAATATTGTCTGACAGAAGTGTTGGCATTTTGTGTCCATCTTGTATGACAATAGGTGTGTACCTGGCCTGGTCAGAAAGTATTGCATCTTTGGACAGGGCAAACGTGGCTGGAGATCTGTGGACAGGGCAAACTCAGCTGGAGATCTGTGGACAGGGCAAACGTGACTGGAGATCTGTGGACAGGGCAAACTCAGCTGGAGATCTGACGCCCTGATCCCCTTCACAGTCCTCTCCTTGGGGTAGTACACACTTCTTGTGTGTATGTGGGGGGGGGGGGGGGTCTGTCTTGTCTCTCTCTCCTTGTCCTTCCATTGTTGTAGTATTTCAGGAAGCTTTCTGTAAGAATGGAGTACAGCCTGGCTGTCTTTTTAGTGACTCAAATCTGGTCTTGTCCACTGTATTTTCAACTTTGGGAACAGCCCTTAATTATAAGGAGCTTGACTTACCAGAATAACGCCATGCACAACCCAATGGGAGTCAAAAATAGGTCAACGTCTGTCACATTGCCTGGCTTTGTTGCCTCTGTGATGACGCTTGCCTGGGGTGGCCGCAACTTAGTTCCATAGGTTGTCCCTATGGGCATAGTTGCTTCTGCTCCATCATTAGCATCTTCGGCACGAATTTCGCTGACTCTCCGCTGGCCAAATCGTCCTTCAAAATGAAGTGTACAGAACCAATGCTTATCCCATCCTGAAGTGTAAAGAACCAATGCTTATCCCATCCTGAAGTGTAAAGAACCTATGCTTATCTAATCTCATCCTGAAGTGTACAGAACCAATGCTTATCCCATCTCATCCTGAAGTGTACAGAACCAATGCTTATCCCATCTCATCCCGAAGTGTACAGAACCAATGCTTATCTCATCCTGAAGTGTACAGAACCAATGCTTATCCCATCCTGAAGTGTACAGAACCAATGCTTATCCCATCCTGAAGTATACAAACTCAATGCTTATCCCATACTGAAGCGTACAGAACCAATGCTCATCTCATCCTGATGTGTACAGAACCAATGCTTATCCCATACTGAAGTGTACAGAACCAATGCTTATCCCATCTCACCCTGAAGTGTACAGAACCAATGCTTATCCCATCTCATCCTGAAGTGTACAGAACCAATGCTTATTTCATCCTGAAGTGTACAGAACCAGTGCTTATCCCATCCTGAAGTGTACAGAACCAATGCTTATCCCATCCTGAAGTGTACAGAACCAATGCTTATCTCATCCTGAAGTGTACAGAACCAATGCTGATCCCATCCTGAAGTGTACAGAACCAATGCTTATCTCATCCTGAAGTGTACAGAACCAATGCTTATCCCATCTCATCCTGAAGTGTACAGAACCAATGCTTATCTCATCCTGAAGTGTACAGAACCAATGCTTATCCCATCTCATCCTGATGTGTACAGAACCAATGCTTATCTCATCCTGAAGTGTACAGAACCAATGCTTATCCCATCTCACCCTGAAGTGTACAGAACCAATGCTTATCCCATCTCACCCTGAAGTGTACAGAACCAATGCTTATCCCATCTCATCCTGAAGTGTACAGAACCAGTGCTTATCCATCTCATCCTGAAGTGTACAGAACCAATGCTTATCCCATCCTGAAGTGTACAGAACCAATGCTTATCCCATCTCATCCTGAAGTGTACAGAACCAATGCTTATCCCATCCTGAAGTGTACAGAACCAATGCTTATCTCATCCTGAAGTGTACAGAACCAATGCTTATCCCATATCATCCTGATGTGTACAGAACCAATGCTTATCTCATCCTGAAGTGTACAGAACCAATGCTTATCCCATCTCATCCTGATGTGTACAGAACCAATGCTTATCTCATCCTGAAGTGTACAGAACCAATGCTTATCCCATCTCACCCTGAAGTGTACAGAACCAATGCTTATCCCATCTCATCCTGAAGTGTACAGAACCAGTGCTTATCCCATCTCATCCTGAAGTGTACAGAACCAATGCTTATCCCATCTCATCCTGAAGTGTACAGAACCAATGCTTATCTCATCCTGAAGTGTACAGAACCAATGCTTATCCCATCTCATCCTGAAGTGTACAGAACCAATGCTTATCTCATCCTGAAGTGTACAGAACCAATGCTTATCCCATATCATCCTGAAGTGTACAGAACCAATGCTTATCTCATCCTGAAGTGTACAGAACCAATGCTTATCCCATCTCATCCTGAAGTGTACAGAACCAATGCTTATCCCATCTCACCCTGAAGTGTACAGAACCAATGCTTATCTCATCCTGAAGTGTACAGAACCAGTGCTTATCCCATCTCATCCTGAAGTGTACAGAACCAATGCTTATCCCATCCTGAAGTGTACAGAACCAATGCTTATCTCATCCTGAAGTGTACAGAACCAATGCTTATCCCATCTCATCCTGAAGTGTACAGAACCAATGCTTATCTCATCCTGAAGTGTACAGAACCAATGCTTATCCCATATCATCCTGAAGTGTACAGAACCAATGCTTATCCCATCTCATCCTGAAGTGTACAGAACCAATGCTTATCCCATCTCATCCTGAAGTGTACAGAACCAATGCTTATCTCATCCTGAAGTGTACAGAACCAATGCTTATCTCATCCTGAAGTGTACAGAACCAATGCTTATCCCATCTCATCCTGAAGTGTACAGAACCAATGCTTATCTCATCCTGAAGTGTACAGAACCAATGCTTATCCCATCTCATCCTGAAGTGTACAGAACCAATGCTTATCCCATCTCATCCTGAAGTGTACAGAACCAATGCTTATCCCATCTCATCCTGAAGTGTACAGAACCAATGCTTATCCCATCTCATCCTGAAGGCATGTTGAGGGTCAGCCAGAACAAGGTCCACTCTCCACCCATATGTAGCCATCTGGGAAGTGATTGTGCCCCTTCTTGATTTGTGTGATGCCCATGGCACCAGCACTGAAAGCCTGTTGAATGTTCTCAAGTTTCCACGAGTGTATCGACCAGCTTTTGGCAACATTGTATGTAATACTGCTGTTCAAGTCGTTTCATTTGGAGACAGTGAAAATTTTACACAGATTCACTGCACTCGCAGGCTGACTGCCAATGACTGACGCTCTGTAAGGGTGGGGGAACTGAAAACTTGCGCATTAAATGTCACCATACATTCCCACTGGAGGACACCATCCGTACATAATTAAATTCTGGGAATAATTTAGGTCAGATATTTTTTTTTAAAACAGACATCATACATGTTGTGTCCTGTATGATGAGAGGTGTGTGCTCTTTCTGTCGTTGCACACACAGTTCATGCAGTTTCTCCTTTTCTACCCTAGGGTGTAGGGATACTTTGTAGCCTTGTCTCTCCTATTCTACCCTAGGGTGTAGGGATACTTTGTAGCCTTGTCTCTCCTATTCTACCCTAGGGTGTAGGGATACTTTGTAGCCTTGTCTCTCCTATTCTACCCTAGGGTGTAGGGATACTTTGTAGCCTTGTCTCTCCTATTCTACTCTAGGGTGTAGGGATACTTTGTAGCCTTGTCTCTCCTATTCTACCCTAGGGTGTAGGGATACCTTATTTATGATCTTGTGTTACTGTTGCTATTGTTACACACTTCTTTATTTGTAAATTAGTCAATTCAACTCTTATCACGCTCACACACATATATCATAAACATATTCCATACTACCACACTCACACATCATACACATATTCCATACTACTACACTCACACATCACACACATATTCCATAGTACTACAACTGCATTCAGTCAACAACACTGGTCGGGATGGTTTGTTGAAGAACTTCATTAGTAAACAAGGAACAGCCCTGAAGCAGGAACTGGCCATGTGTCTGTGATCATCACATGTGATATGCCTGGCTGCACGGAGGGATGGGTGGCCAGTCTTTTCCTCGCTCTAGCAATCAGGCCTTGAACCCTGGCCCTCTGTGCTCACGACATTATCAGGGGTGCTGCCTAGCAACCACACCAACGTTCCCGCCAACAACAGTTACACACAAATACAACATGTTTGTGAACAAGTATTCTCTTAGCCCTGCAGACGTCTAGAAAACTGGTCAGTACTGGATTGGTTCAGTTCCCAGGTGAAGTTTATTTATTGAGCCTATAGTGGGGAAAGACATCCCTCCTCAGACTGGGTCAGACCCACATTTGGGAAGAAAGCCCTCAAGCTGGGTCAGACCCACATTTGGGAAGAAAGCCCTCAAGCTGCGTCAGACCCACATTTGGGAAGAAAGCCCTCAAGCTGCGTCAGACCCACATTTGGGAAGAAAGCCCTCAAGCTGGGCCAGACCCACATTTGTTGTAGCCTCTACAGGTGCATGTTGTTGAGGAGGATACCCTCAGGCTGGGTCAGACCCACATTTGGGAAGAAAGCCCTCAAGCTGGGTCAGACCCACATTTGGGAAGAAAGCCCTCAAGCTGGGCCAGACCCACATTTGTTGTAGCCTCTACAGGTGCATGTTGTTGAGGAGGATACCCTCAGGCTGGGTCAGACCCACATTTGGGAAGAAAGCCTTCAAGCTGGGTCAGACCCACATTTGGGAAGAAAGCCCTCAAGCTGGGTCAGACCCACATTTGTTGTTGCCCCTACAGGTGCATGTCATCGAGGAGGACACCCTCAGGCTGGGTCAGACCCACATTTGGGAAGAAAGCCCTCAAGCTGGGTCAGACCCACATTTGTTGTTGCCCCTACAGGTGCATGTCATCGAGGAGGACACCCTCAGGCTGGGTCAGACCCACATTTGTTGTTGCCCCTACAGGTGCATGTCATCGAGGAGGACACCCTCAGGCTGGGTCAGACCCACATTTGTTGTTGCCCCTACAGGTGCATGTCATCGAGGAGGACACCCTCAGGCTGGGTCAGACCCACATTTGTTGTTGCCCCTACAGGTGCATGTCATCGAGGAGGACACCCTCAGGCTGGGTCAGACCCACATTTGTTGTTGCCCCTACAGGTGCATGTCATCGAGGAGGACACCCTCAGGCTGGGTCAGACCCACATTTGTTGTTGCCCCTACAGGTGCATGTCATCGAGGAGGACACCCTCAGGCTGGGTCAGACCCACATTTGTTGTTGCCCCTACAGGTGCATGTCATCGAGGAGGACACCCTCAGGCTGGGTCAGACCCACATTTGTTGTTGCCCCTACAGGTGCATGTCATCGAGGAGGACACCCTCAGGCTGGGTCAGACCCACATTTGTTGTTGCCCCTACAGGTGCATGTCATCGAGGAGGACACCCTCAGGCTGGGTCAGACCCACATTTGTTGTTGCCCCTACAGGTGCATGTCATCGAGGAGGACACCCTCAGGCTGGGTCAGACCCACATTTGTTGTTGCCCCTACAGGTGCATGTCATCAAGGAGGACACCCTCAGGCTGGGTCAGACCCACATTTGTTGTTGCCCCTACAGGTGCATGTCATCGAGGAGGACACCCTCAGGCTGGGTCAGACCCACATTTGTTGTTGCCCCTACAGGTGCATGTCATCAAGGAGGACACCCTCAGGCTGGGTCAGACCCACATTTGTTGTTGCCCCTACAGGTGCATGTCATCGAGGAGGACACACTCAGGCTGGGTCAGACCCACATTTGTTGTTGCCCCTACAGGTGCATGTCATCAAGGAGGACACCCTCAGGCTGGGTCAGACCCACATTTGTTGTTGCCCCTACAGGTGCATGTCATCGAGGAGGACACCCTCAGGCTGGGTCAGACCCTCAGGCTGGGTCACACCCTCAGGCTGGGGTACAAGCCAGGCATGTTGGCTGACACAACAGTATACATATTGTAAACCAGACATTTCATTAGAAAATACAAAACTGTATTTTTCATATTTGTACAACGGACAGACAGCATATGAGGACAAGACTTTTGATAAAAAATACATAAAATTGTCACATTTTAAAAGGTGTGATGGAATGGAATCACTTCAGCCTGTGTGGCTATGGGGCTGTGACCAGATGATACACTTGCCTAATTATCACAAAACTGAGGCTGTCCCTTGTGCTCCCAAGGGAACCTCCACAGGGCGTGGTTGGTGTGCTCTGTCACATAGACCGTCTTTGTGCCGGGCTCAAAGTGCAGGTTGCTGGGCTTGTCAAATGGACACTTGATGCGTTTAACCGGGTCGCCGCCCTCGGGTGCGAAGACTTCGATGTAGCTACTGCCCCAGTGAGCTACCAGCAGGTTTCCCTTCTCATCCAGGTCCATCCCATCAGGGCCAGACTCACAGCCACAGTCTGTAGAGGATAGACAACACTGCTGTTACTGTCTCATTGTAACAGTCACAGTCTGTAGAGGTCAGGTAACACCGATGTTACTCACTCATTGTAACAGAATGTGTGTGTAGCAATAGACAGAATGTGTGTCTAGCCATAGCTAGAATGTGTGTCTAGCCATAGCTATGAATGTGTGTGTAGCCACAGACTGAATGTGTGTGTAGCCATAGACTGAATGTGTGTGTGTGTACCCATAGACAGAATGTGTGGGCAGCCATAGACCGAATGCGTGTGTAGCCATAGACCGAATGTGTGTGTGTGTGTAGCCATAGACAGAAAGTGTGTGCAGCCATAGGCAGAACCAACGAACAAACTTTATTTTAAAAGGGTAACAAATTGGGCACGCAGGCCCGTCTTACATTCGGCCCTTTTGATCACTCATCTTTCATTCATCAAATGTGCATGTTACATTTACATAGGGAATAAAAAACATTGTCAAATTGATTTTGTAAGCATAAACAATGCATACTACGCATGGTACATTCACATGGGAAAAAAAAAACTTTGTCAAATGAAAGTTGTAAACATAAACAGTGCATATTGCAATGTTGTGAGACACACTCCCCATCCATCCTCACACCCCGCAGCCACCCACACATCCCACACCCCCACCCACCTACACATACCTCCACGCACGCACACAGACTCAGGCAAACATACATGCATGCCACCACCCACCCACCGATCCCACACATACATCCCCCACCGATCCCACACATACATCCCCCACCCATCCCATAACTGACGCGCACACACACACCCGCAACCACCCAGCAAAACACACATCACAAAACCACACACACATACCCCCATCAACCCACACATCCCGCACCTATCCATACATACATCCTACACCCTCACAATTTTCCCCACCCATCCACACACACATCAGCCAACCTACATCCACTCACCCACCCAATACCCGCCACCTCTCAACTACACATCCTCCACCTATACACATCCCCATCTGCCTACACATCCCCACATGCCCACACATCCCCCACCCATAAACACCCAAAAACACACCTCCCACCCACACACACCCCACCACCCACATCCGCAACTCACACACATCTTCCCACAAACACACACATCCCCCAACCATACACTCATCTCTCACACACATCCACCCACTCACGTACTCATCCATCAACCACTCACACCCACCCGTCCATCAACACATGCATCTCTCATATACCCTCCGACCCACACACACCCCAACCACCCAGCCAAACACAAATCCCCCACTCTCAATACATCCGTCATCCACCTGCACATCCCACACCTCCCCCACCTCTCCCCTCCAACACAAAACTCCACCCATAAACACATCCCCCCACACACATCCCACCCATGCATTCCTCATACACATCCCCGCCCACACATCTCTCACCCACACATCTCTCACCCACACACACATCTCCCCACCCACCCACACATCCCCCACCTGCAAACATCCTCACCACCCACACATACATCCTCCACCCACTCACATTTACCCCATCCACACTCACACACTCCCACCCACACAGATATATCCCATTCACAGACACCCCCCAACACTCATCCCCCACACCCATCCCCTAACCCACACAATCTCCTCCACACCCATTCACCCACCCAAATACACATTCCCTACCCACACCCCCAACCCACAAACACCCACATACTTCCAATAATTCTCCCAAATACCTCCCCCCCCCCCACACACACACACAAACACACATACACATACATCCCCCACCGACTACACATCCCTTCACCCATCCACACATCACCCATCAACCCATACACACCCCCCACACATACATTCCTCACATCCCTCACAAACAAACATCCTCACATCTACACACATACATGATCACTGAAATTAATAAGGACAAACTCCCACACTTTACACACAGTTGAGACACTGATGATTGTCGTGAGCATTCTCGCAAAAATTGTAAGAAGTGGAGAAAAAATTGTACATATACATTGTGTAGCCATAGACCAAATGTGTGCGTAGCCATAGAAAGAATGTGTGCATAGCCATAGCCAGAATGTGTGTGTAGCCATAGCCAGAATGTGTGTGTAGCCATAGCCAGAATATGTGTGTAGCCATAGCCAGAATGTGTGTGTAGCCATAGCCAGAATGTGTGTCTCGCCATAGCCAGAATGTGTGTCTCGCCATAGCCAGAATGTGTGTAGCCATAGACAGATTGTGTGTCTAGCCATAGACAGAATGTGTGTGTAGCCATAGACAGATTGTGTGTCTAGCCATAAACAGAATGTGTGTGTAGCCATAGCCAAAATGTGTGTGTAGCCATAGCCAGAATATGTGTGTAGCCATAGACCAAATGTTTGTGTAGCCATAGACCAAATGTGTGCGTAGCCATAGACCAAATGTGTGTGTAGCCATAGACCAAATGTGTATGTGTGTAGCCATAGACCAAATGTGTGTGTGTCTAGCCATAGACAGAATGTGTGTCTAGCCATAGACAGAATGTGTGTGTAGCCATAGACAGAATGTATGCACCCCATCAATCCATGATTGTCAACACCCTCCAACCCAGTGCCCAAGGGGACAACCACTGTGGTGTAACAGAAGCTAGCAGTAGGAAATCATGTACAATCAGGGCAGGTTTGTATAGCTGAATGGGTAAGAACGTGTTTTCTTAAATATCCGTTGTGCTGATGCCGAGGTAAGCGGTTCAACCTCTACACCGGATAGCTGGACTAAAATAGTGACCTGTCGTCCTTGACTTGGGGACGTAAATTACAAGTACCTCTGAAGTCGGAGTGGGTTCGCCTGATGGCGAGGGACACTGTTAATAGGGAAAGCTAACCCACACGCCAAAAAAAAAAGTTTACAAGCAGTTTACCTGGCAGCTTCCCCCAGACAGATCTTTTGGCTACCTGACCTGGCCCTGTGATGTCATACGACCACAAAAGCCTGGTTGGGGTCTCGGCTACAATCAATTTGCTGGGTTGCAGATCTCTGTCATGAATGACTGCGATCCCATTTGGGAATCTGAATCCAGAGTCCAGATGAATGATTCGCTTGTCGGACGTGAGGCAGTACACAGAACCATGAGCTTCCTGTAGAATATCACAGATGCAAGTAGCAACATCACAGGTACAAGTAGCAACATCACAGGTACAAGTCACATCACAGGTACAAGTCGCAACATACAGGTACAAGTCACAACATCACAGGAACAAGTCACAACATCACAGGAACAAGTCACAACATCATAGGAACAAGTCACAACATACAGGTGCAAGTCACAACATCACAGGAACAAGTCACAACATACAGGTACAAGTCACAACATCACAGGAACAAGTCACAACATACAGGTACAAGTCACAACATACAGGAACAAGTCACAACATACAGGTACAAGTCACAACATACAGGTACATGTCACAACATACAGGTACAAGTCACAACATCATAGGAACAAGTCACAACATACAGGTACAAGTCACAACATACAGGTACAAGTCACATCATCACAGGTACAAGTCACAACATACAGGTACAAGTCACAACATACAGGTACAAGTCACAACATACAGGTACAAGTCACAACATACAGGAACAAGTCACAACATCATAGGAACAAGTCACAACATACAGGTACAAGTCACAACATACAGGTACAAGTCACAACATACAGGTACAAGTCACAACATCATAGGAACAAGTCACAACATACAGGTACAAGTCACAACATACAGGTACAAGTCACAACATCATAGGAACAAGTCACAACATCATAGGAACAAGTCACAACATACAGGTACAAGTCACAACATACAGGTACAAGTCACAACATACAGGTACAAGTCACAACATACAGGTACAAGTCACAACATCACAGGAACAAGTCACAACATCACAGGAACAAGTCACAACATCACAGGTACGAGTCACAACATCACAGGTACGAGTCACAACATCACGGGAATGAGTCCGCATCACAGGTATCTTCTTCTTCTTCTTCGTTCATCCGGAGTTTTTTTTTTCCCGGATGTGATTGCGTTGTGCCTGTTTACAGCAGAGCTGCGTTCTTGCGCCGTTAGGCCGACACATCCGACTTCTGCGGGCATTTGTTGACCGGGTTAACCTTCCCGGGGGTTTCTTAGGACGTGTGAATCTCACTGTTGTGGTGTTATCCCCCATCCTAGCTGGCCCATATAGAACAGCCAAAGATCCTGGTCAGCCCTCAAGGGAAGGCAGGGGCAGACCATGGGCATTCCCCGCCATCCAAGGAGGCTTCCATACTTGCAGAGCCATCACACAGCGCTCTGGTACTGGGCTCACCCAAGGAATCGTCACGTCCTGCACATAGCTGCTTAGCCTCACTTCCGTATATTGGGCCTTCCGTTCACCATAGGCTGTTCTTCCAGAAGCCAGAAGAATGCAGTTTGCAGATGACATCCACACAGTGAGCTTTCGATTCGGACTTTCCATGTAATGGATTTGCTATCCAAGCAATATTCCATTTCGTGCCACTAGGACACTTTTCCACCTTTTATGAAGCCCACACAATGGGCTTTTGATTCGGACTTTCCTCGTAATGGATTTGCTATCCAAGCAATATTCCATTTCATGCTTCTGGGTCTTCATGCACCTTTAAATGTTAACCTGTATGTAGTTTAAGTAAGCTGCGGTCAACTTTAGCTTGTTGATATCTCCATAGAGCTTGTCCTCAAATGAAGCAGGTGTGGGCCAAAATATCTTTCTCTGTTCTGCATACGTTGGGCAATCCTGCAGCAAATGTTTTGCTGTCATTTTTCCAGTTCTACAATTACATTCATCGGTATCTCCTATCTTTAGTTTATTGAACAAGTGGTATTTCAGCCTGTTATGTCCTGTGCGGAGTCTGAAGATTGCTACTTGTTCTCTTCGGTCGAGTTTGTAATATGCATCATCCTTCTGATGGCCTGGATGCTCTGATTCCCATTTGGTTCTATAAGTGCTTTTTATCAACCTCTTTGCCTCATTATAGGTTATGTCTATGTCAGGCTGTGGTAGTCGTCCGCCCTCTTTTGCCAGTCTGTCAGCCTCTTCGTTTCCAGGTATACTGCAATGTGATGGGATCCACTGTATTACAACTTTTTTGGATTTCTGGCATAGACCATGGAGTGCTGCTCTTAGGTCAGTTAGTTCTGTGCTGTTATTGCTCTTCAGTATTGAGACAGCTGACTTTGCATCTGTGAAGATAGCTATTTGCTTCTCTTTATTTTCCTCCATCAGGAGCATTTCTGCTGCAGTTTTCAGAGCCTCTACCTCCGCTTTGAAGTTACTTGAAAATTTTCCAGTTGCCATTGAATGTGTTTTTTTCACTCCATTTTTTAAATTCAGGAGAATTCCTCCTCCTCCATTCTCTATTGAATTTTTGGCTGATCCATCTGTATATGCATGGGTCCAATTCCTGCTTGGGTAATGTTCTTTTATGTAGTTTAGGGTTATTTCTCTTCTTTCGGTTTCATGCTGAGTGTTCTTTTTCTCAATACCAGGAATGTTTTCTATCATCTCAGGCAGTTGCTGCTGTCTCCAAGCTGGGAACTTGTGTGCATTGTGTATGGGCTTGACTGTTGATATGTTAAGTATAGGATCTGCCCTAATCCTTCGTTTTGCAGTTTCTACAAAGTTGCTACGCTTCAGTCTTCCCTTTCCAAAACCATTAAATCTGTTGTACATAGGGTGGTCTGTCAATCTTCTAAATTTTTCTGCTTGTTGCTGGGCTCTGCTATCTCTTCTATCCTGCATTGGTTGTAAACAAGTGATCTTTTCTAGTTCATTAATAGGCGTTGTCTTCAGGCTTCCAGTTATGATTCGCATTCCTTGGTTTTGGACTCTACTTATTTTGTTAAAGTTTGACTTAGCTGCTGTTGCCCAAGCTGCAATGCCATATTCCAGTACTGGCCTCACCCGTCCAGTATATAACTTCTTGATAACTTTCTCATCTGCTCCCCACGTTGTACCAGCAAGCTTTTTCATGATTGCCATTCTCTGCCTTGCTCTTGTTCGATTTTTCTCAACCTGTGTCTTCCATGACAGGCGACGATCAAAGGTGACTCCTAGATAGTTTGGATTTTCTTCATGGCGCAATATTTTTCCATTCAATACCAGCTTAGGTTGCTGAGTTTTATTTGAGAGGGAGAACACTGTGCATGTTGTTTTCTCCTCACTTATCTTCACTAGCCATGATTTTGACCAGTCCTCTAGCGCTAACAAGGCTTGCTGTATTCTGCTGTTAGCTGTACTAATATATTCTTCAGATGTCCATATGGCTAGGTCATCTGCAAAGGAGGATGTGTGTACTCTGGCTGGAAAATTTTCCGTGATGTCATTTATATATGCTAGGAATAATGTTGGTGAAAGAACTCCTCCTTGGGGGACACCTTGCTCCAGCAGCATCATTTTGCTTGTTTGTCCTTGTACTTTTGTCCTGGCAGTTCTGTTCTCAAGGTAGTGGCTGATCCATTTATACATTTTTCCACAAACATGCATGTTTTGCAGTTTTACTTTCAGTCCTTCCTTCCATACTTTATCAAATGCTTTTTCTAAATCTATCCAGACTGCTAGTGTGTGCTTTTTCTCTTGGAAGGCATCCTCTATTTCCTGAGCTATATAGGTTTATTTGATCTTCAGTGGATCTGTACTTTCTGAATCCTGCTTGGTGTGGTGTTAAGAGTTTGTTTTCTTCCAGATGCCATGTTAGCCTGCCATTGATAATTCGTTCCATTAATTTTCCTACACAGCTAAGTAGACTGATAGGTCGATAGCCATTTGGTTCTTCCAGGTCTTTTCCTTTCTTTGGGACTGGTATTAGTATAGCTTCCTTCCATGCCTGTGGGACTATTCCTCTCTTCCAGCTGTTATTTAGGACTGCTAGTAGTTTCTTCTTTGCCTTGGTGCCTAGTCCTATTAGCATTTCATTTGTGATTCCATCCTTTCCTGGTGATTTCTTCTTTTCTAGGGTATTCATTGCCTGTTCCATTTCTTCCATTGTTAGATTTGCCATCATATATTCTGCTGCTGTCTCTGTATTTCTATGATGTATCTGTTTGTCTTTGATTGCTTTCTTCTGTTCGGTTGTAATATCAATGTGATTTGCATTTGCATAGTGTTCCATTAGTGCATTTGCAGCCTTTTTTCCTGTAAGCAATGCATTTCCTTGTTTAATTGTTATTTGTTTGTTTCTAGGTCCTTCATTGTTCATGGCTTTCACTAGTTTCCATAGTTTGTTTCCATCCCTGTCAAAATTCAGGTTTTCTGTTTTTTCCCTCCAACAATCTCTTGTTGTTTGATTTACTGTTCTTTTGTATTTTGCTGAGATGGCTTTGAGAGAGATATTCGCTTCAATTGTTTGTTCTCTCTCTGCTGTCTTCCTGGCATCTTCAACTTTGTCCTCCAAACTTTGTAGTTCTTCAGTCCAGTATGGTTTGTAATTTTTCCTCGCTCCTCTTGGAATGGACTCAGTGGCTGCCTGTATTATTGCTCTGTTTAGACTTTCCACTATTTGCTTCATGTTGCCATATCGTGTATTTATGTTTTCACAATATTTGTCTGTTAGTGTGGCAAATCTGTCCCAATCTGCACGTTTGTAATTCCAGCGGGGCAAGGGCTTTTGCTCCTGTGGAACATACTCCATATTCATTACAAGCTTGATTGGTCTGTGGTCACTACCTGCTAATTGGTCCAGCACATGGCGATCGATTTTGTGGAGGATGTCTCCTGTGCAGAAAGCTAGGTCTGGAGTAGAAGTGGTAAGCCATCTTCTGGAGTAGAAGCTCGGTGTGTCATCCGCTTTGTTGAGTAGATGGAGATTTGAGTCTATTTCCCAGTCCTCCAATTCATCTCCTCTTTTGTCAGTATCTGGGTATCCCCATCTTTCTGAACGGCTATTAAAGTCTCCGACAATAATGCAGTTTGTGTCAGTTATTTTCATGTTTGAGAGTGTAAGGTCCTTATCTGTTGGGCTATACAGATTGTAGATTCTTATTTTCACGTCCTTTATCATTATATCAACACCTATAATTTCCGTTTGGTTGTCAGAGATCACAGATACTTCGCTGCAAGGTATTGTATTTCGTGTAAGTATTAGAACTCCTCCTTTGTGTCCTTCGCGGTCGAAACGTGTGGCCTGATATCCTCTGACTGAGAATTTGTGATTGGCGTTGAGGTGCATGCCACATCTATTCTATCTTTATGAAGACGCTGTGTTAGGGAGTCTTTCTTCTTGTAAACTCCTTCGGCATTCCACTGTAGTATGTTGAGTGTCCGGGGTATTTGGTCAATAGCTCTTAACCTACTCCTCTGTGCCTTGACTCCACAGCACAGGGGAAGGTGACCACCAGTAGTCATGGGTGGACCCCCTCGAGGCAGGGGGCCCGGCACTATCGCCGCCTGATAGGACTTCGCGGATTAGCACCATAACGATTAACATCACAGGTATGAGTCACAACATCACAGGTACGAGTCACAACATCACAGGTATGAGACACAACATCACAGGTATAAGACACATCATCACAGGTACAAGTCACAACATCACAGGTACAAGTCACAACAGACAGGTACAAGTCACAACATCACAGGTACAAGTCACAACATCACAGGAACGAGTCACAACATCACAGGTACGAGTCACAACATCACAGGTACGAGTCACAACATCACAGGTATGAGTCACAACATCACAGAAATGAGTTGCAACATCACAGGTACAAGTCGCAACATCACAGGAACAAGTCACAACATCGCAGGAACAAGTCGCAATATCGCAGGTACAAGTCACAACACCACAGGTACAAGTTGCAACATCGCAGGAACAAGTTGCAACATCACAGGAACAAGTCACAACATCGCAGGAACAAGTTGCAACATCACAGGTATGTGTCAGGTACAGCTGTCCATTAGTAAGAGAAGTGGATACCTCAAAACATCCAGTTCACTGAAACACACAACCCCCCCCCCCCCCCCCCCCACCCACCCACACACACCACATCGCATCAAGTACAGCTGTACTATAAGTGAGAGAAGTACCTCAAAACATCCAGTTCCCTGACACCCCTCACCTAACACATCACATCAAGTACAGGTGTACTATAAGTAAGAGAAGTGGATACCTCAAAAAATCGTACGTAGGGACCTGGAGCAATGCTGCCGGCTGGAGCTGTGATCCAGAGGTTGCCTTGGTAATCCATGCTGCAGTCATTGCATCCTTGCATGGTTCTGCCTCCGTCATCTACCCTGGCCAGCTGACAAAATACAGCCATAGAATATCAACCACAACTGACAAAATACAGCCATGGAATTTTATTTTTAAAGTTGCATATCCCTTACAGGACGTTGCAGTCAACACCAGCATTTTTCAACTGTACATACCCCCGTATGTAACCAATGCGATGCAATCTGCTGCTGAATCTCATGCAGCTGTGTTCCTCACGTGGATATAGGAGATTACAGAGAAAGCCATTAACTCCCTTCGCCAGGGAGGTCGGTAGCCATGGAATATCAACTACAAAATTGAGATTTCATTGGCAATGGTATGTGCTTGGTACTGTCAAAGTTGTAAATGTGGTAGATATATTTCCAATCATTACAAACAATGTATATTTCCAACAACTACAAGCAATGTATATTTCCAATTATGACAAACAATGAATATTTCCAACTACTACAAACAATGTATATTTCCAACAACTACAAATATTGTTGTTTTCTCAGAAGGAAAAGGTTACAGACACCATATAGAAAATATTGGTCGAAACATAGCAAACACATGTCCCCCACAAGATGTTAGAAGGGAGAAAGCAGACTGGTTAGGAAGAGATGAAGCAACAATGACAGTGATGGCAAGGCAACATAAGAAGAGATGAAGCAACAATGACAGTGATGGCAAGGCAACATAAGAAGAGATGAAGCAACAATGACAGTGATGGCAAGGCAACATAAGAAGAGATGAAGCAACAATGACAGTGATGGCAAGGCAACATAAGAAGAGATGAAGCAACAATGACAGTGATGGCAAGGCAACATAAGAAGAGATGAAGCAACAATGACAGTGATGGCAAGGCAACATAAGAAGAGATGAAGCAACAATGACAGTGATGGCAAGGCAACATAAGAAGAGATGAAGCAACAATGACAGTGATGGCAAGGCAACATAAGAAGAGATGAAGCAACAATGACAGTGATGGCAAGGCAACATAAGAAGAGATGACAAGAAATAATCAGCAAAACTTTCCAGAAAAAAAGGATGCAGAAAAATACTTCATGGTAGGGGAAGGATTGACCCATCGATTGCTTCAGTTTGCAAGCCCCTGGAACAGTTTGGTGTTACAGTACAAAGTAAACACAAGACTATCATACTGCTCAGGTAAACTAAAAAGCACTCTTTACATGCCCTAGAGCAGGGGTGGCCAACACGAGGCCCACGGGCCACATGCGGCCCACCGGTAGTCATATAGCAGCCCGCGGAGTGGGGAACGACGATGTGGTCGAAGCTGTAGCACGCTTGCTTGTTTACTGTAATTTAACCAAAAATATTAGGTGCGTGGCCCGGCATGAAATATTATTTCTGAAATTTGGCCCGCCTGCTGAAAAGGTTGGCCACCCCTGCCCTAGAGCATACTGGGTATATGGTGCCAGGCCCATATGTGTACAGACCACCAGGCCCACATGTGTACAGACCACCAGGCCCACATGTGTACAGACCACCAGGCCCACATATGTACAGACCACCAGGCCCACATATGTACAGACCACCAGGCCCACATATGTACAGACCACCAGGCCCACATGTGTACAGACCACCAGGCCCACATATGTACAGACCACCAGGCCCACATATGTACAGACCACCAGGCCCACATATGTACAGACCACCAGGCCCACATATGTACAGACCACCAGGCCCACATATGTACAGACCACCAGGCCCACATATGTACAGACCACCAGGCCCACATGTGTACAGACCACCAGGCCCACATATGTACAGACCACCAGGCCCACATATGTACAGACCACCAGGCCCACATATGTACAGACCACCAGGCCCACATGTGTACAGACCACCAGGCACTGGACGGCTGATGTGCTGAATATCGTGCCAGCTGCCCTTTACTTCTCAGGTCATTTCCTAGAGGCCAGTTTGGGCGTGGGTCGACTACAGAGCCCAGGTACATTTTTTACATTTCATCCTGATTTGAATTCCAACACATCGCAACTGTACTGGCAAGCAGGCAGGCGTGCTAACAAGACAGGCAGTGGGTCAGTTCAAGATTTGGATTCCAACACATCGCAACTGTACTGGCAAGTAGGCAGGCGTGCTAACAAGACAGGCAGTGGGTCAGTTCAAGATTTATTTCTGTGACCTTGGCTCCAAGGCAATAAAGGGTACCAAATATTTTTCTCAGAAGTAAAGCCAGCTGGCATTATACTGACCCTGTGACCCCTCAGGTGCCAATGGGTTCAACAATATGGAGATAGCATCATAAATCAGATATGCCTCATAGCATGAGCAAGGGGCCATTACTCTGACTGACTTACCTGGGTGAATTCTCCGCTTGGCTTCACATGTAGAATTCCAAGTCTCATGTCAGCCACATACAGATGACCTTCCCTGTCGGCCTGGCAACCGGCAGGAATCCCGCCATGGCCATCAACACGGGGTGCACACACTAGGTCAGCCTGCAGCAGACGGGAATGTTGTTAATGAACCCTGAAACATTCACACAGGCGTCCACGGTCAGCGTTGGACTTTGCACTGTTTTCTTAAATCATATTTCCTATACTTGATCAGCTTTTCTGAGTGTTCACATGCAGAACCTGCTCACATCTGTGATCATCATAAATAGCTTAATTGTGTTTTCTGTTTTCCCTATTTATGATCGTCATGAACAGCTTAATTATGTTTCCTGTCTGCCCTGTTTGTGTTCACATGAACAGCTTAATTATGTTTCCTGTCTTCCCTGTTTGTGCTCATCATGAATAACTCCATTCTGTTGTTTGTATCTTCCCTCCCTCAAATAGATTTGCACATTATAAAACATATTTCATTGCGTCCCATATAACATATTCTTAATTTTTAACAGAACCTGTAGAAGTAAAATATAACCTAGTATATGCTAGTTAACTAGTAACATCATGTGGCACTCACCAAACCCGACACCCCACATTGTGCCAACGGCTTTTGGAGGAGGAGTGCAGTTGGGAGGGTACCAGCCTTATCCTAGAGCGAGGAAATGCAACCTAAAGACAAAATGTCATGGTAGTGCAGACCAGGCCCTAAGCCTTGGTCAGCAACTGGTCTAGGACGGAAGCTCCAACAGGCGGACAGTTAGAGCATTGCTTTGTTGATCCGGCAGCTTCTGCAGCTTGTCTTGTTCCAGACGTATTGGTTTACCTTTCCTCTGGAGTAAACTAGACAGGCAGAGAGAGAGGGATCATGCTGCATGGGCAACACATAGTCTCTAAACTCACTTCAGGCTTTGTGTAATGGAGAGGTATAACTCCATTTTACAAACTTTCGTCTGTCAATACGGCAAGGTGCCAGTCAGTAACATCATAAGACCAGATGGTGGGTGGTCAAGGAGTCGGACTCCAGCTCTCACATTGTGGAATATGTGTTCCTGTTCCAAGACAGTGGAGTTCAGACAAGCGACAACAATTCAGACAGGTACAAGTAAATACATTCACTAATACAGTAGTTCACTACTGATGTACATGGACTTTGGGCTGCGTGTGGGCGGGGTCTCGGTATAACACTATTTTAGAATAAACAACCTGTTTCCGCGCCTATTTGTTTTAGCCGTTGTTGTGAACAGCTGTGTTGTGTGTGGCGTTTTCCACATTTCTACCCTGTTATAAAAGTTCGGCCTAAGACGACGAGAAATAAATACCGATAACAGCATCGCCCGACTGTTCAGGGCTGTTGACACAACTGGAACTGGCTGTCATTGTCAATGTGCTGAACTTACCTGAGCCGGCTGTTTTGTCAAGTCAACTCGCAGGATCTGACCCGCCGCCTTCCCATCTACCTCCACCTCGGGGGCCACCAGATAGAAGTTGCCCCTGTTGTCGAACACAGGCCCCTCAGCTCCGGGCAGCCCGTCAAGGACTTTCACAAACTCTGGCTGGACGATGGACATGATCAACTGACAACAGAACACTCCATACAACACACACGGCGCTGGGGGGAAGTAATTCTGGAAATGGGAGACATCACTGACTACACGTTTACCTCCCTTCTGTGTTCACAGACAACGTGAGAGATGAGCTATTCTGTGTTCACAATGTGAGAGATGAGCTATTCTGCGTTCACAGACAACATGAGAGATGAGGTGTTCTGTGCTACACCACTCAAACATTACCCATCCATTGGTTATCCTTATTATAAGCATTTCTAACCCCATTCTGTGCATCCAGTTGTGGCACTAACACACTCAATCCTAATTGTTATTTTAACTCCGGCTGTTTCTTACAGTGATTGTTAACTCCTGTACACCCACGGGTGTCTTGGTGTTGAGAATTGACCTTATAGCACTCCGGGTAAAGCAAATAGGTGCTCCATCACTCGCAGTCAATACTGTAAGCTGTAGATGTCATCGCTGCAGTCACACAATCGTGGTAATCACATCGTATTCAACCCCGTGTATATCCCTCCATGCTAGAACTACACTGGAGTCCAAACTCCGACATAACCCCAGAGACACAGTAATACATCTGTTCATAGTATTACTGACCCACGGCTTGGTGACTTCCGCCACAAACAAGCGGGAGAGTCAAGGCCGTTGTGATTCTTGTAAGGGAACACCCCGTTTCACACCCCGGGTGCCAGCCAGTTCTGTGTCGGTTCTATGCGATCCCGTACAAGACTTCTGCTATACGACCTCCTCGTTCACCACGGATAAGTGTCCATCTCAGGTCCGTGCCGAGCTGGCAGGACATCTCGGATACAGAACAACTTAGGACATATCCCTGGAGTGGGCAAGCTTACATAAGACAAATCCAGGACACATCCTTATGGTGAGCAAACTCATGTAGGACATATTCTATGTCAACAGGACTAGCCCAGGACACGTTGTGACGGTGGTCACACAGGATCTACACAGGGCACACTGACTACCGGCGGTGCGGTAGCTACACGCTCGCCTGCGATCCGATGGTCGTGGGTTTGAGTCCGTATTGAGGCGAAAACAACGAACACGAGCTACGAGGCACACCTAGCTCACGGCATGTAAAAGAGTGCTCTACGTGTCCTGTTGTAGAGATACCCCCGAGGACGAGTGAACATAGATATGGTAAGACACTTCTCAACATAACCCTCGAGATACCGAATGTCTGCGGCCAAAGGCGGTGAGTCAGTTCCCCCTTGCTAGTTCGGTCTCTTGAGAGGATGTGCAAAAGGAACATGGCTAAACGCTAGCATGGTCTCATTCAGTCATTCCTGACATGTGTTGAGAGAACATAAAGCTTCCAAAGGCAGTTGTCCACCAAGGTAAGAGTAAATACTAATTGACAGAATCAAGTAACACCCGATGCACACACACGCAGATGTCACTCCATGAATGGGGTACAGCGGGTAAGGACGAGACGTTAATCTGGTATTTCTGGGTGGGTTGCGGAAGGCACGGGTCTTAGGCGAACAGACAGGGGTCCGTCAGCACGAATATAGACACCGGATATTGCAGGGACCTAGACTGAGGCGGGACCCTGACGTGATGGTGACTGGGGCAAGGGAACTTACAAGAGGGTGACTGTGGCGGGAACCGTGGCATAGGGGTGACTGGGGCAAGGGAACTTACAAGAGGGTGACTGTGGCGGGAACCGTGGCATGAGGGTGACTGGGGCAAGGGAACTTACAAGAGGGTGATTAAGGCGGGGACCCTGACGTGATGGTGACTGGGGCAAGGGAACTTACAAGAGGGTGACTGTGGCGGGAACCGTGGCATGAGGGTGACTGGGGCAAGGGAACTTAC
The DNA here is from genome assembly GCA_963921405.1 of Cepaea hortensis. NCBI lineage: Eukaryota > Metazoa > Mollusca > Gastropoda > Stylommatophora > Helicidae > Cepaea > Cepaea hortensis. The sequence continues at coordinate 114,930,177 of OY992885.1, forward strand.
AAGAGGGTGATTAAGGCGGGGACCCTGACATGGGGGTGACTGGGGTGGGGACCCTGGCATGGGAGTGACTGAGGCGGGGGACCCTGGCATGGGGGTGACTGAGTCGGGGGGGGGGATCGGCATGAGGGTGACTGGGGCGGAGGAACTGGCATGGGGTGACTGAGGTGGGGACCTTGGCGTGGGAGTGACTGAGGCGGGGGACCGTGGCGTGGGAGTGACTGAGGTGGGGACCGTGGCGTGGGAGTGACTGAGGTGGGGACCGTGGCGTGGGAGGGACTGAGGTGGGGGACCCTGGCATGGGGGTGACTGAGGCGGGGGGGGATCGGCATGAGGGTGACTGGGGCGGAGGAACTGGCATGGGGGTGACTGAGGTGGGGACCTTGGCGTGGGAGTGACTGAGGCGGGGGACCGTGGCGTGGGAGTGACTGAGGTGGGGGACCGTGGCGTGGGAGTGACTGAGGCGGGGGACCGTGGCGTGGGAGTGACTGAGGTGGGGACACTGGCGTGGGGGCGATTGAGGCGGGGACCCTGGCGTGGGTGTCACTGAGGCGGGGGACCCTGAAGTGATCATCATGGGGCGGGGGAACAGGCATGGGGGTGACAGAGACGGGGAAACTGAGAACAGATCGAGATTCTTTCCCATAGGCTGTGATGAGAGCGAGGTTCTACAAAGAACCTGCTACATGATAATGGTGGTCGTTGTAGTTTTTAATGTAAAATCCTGACTGGTTTCGTTGGTCACTGCTGCATACTAACAGTTTGATATATAGAGACCTCGCTGGAGTCATTGTTGCTAGCTCACTTGACAGAGTAGATAAGAAAAATGGGCGTGAATTCAATTTTTGTTTACAAACAATTACGTACAACATTGCAGGTGTCATCCTGGGTAAATTAAATAAACTTTAAATTACAAGCGTTAGTGACCCCTAATTCCATTGTTGATGTGGTTTATTATTTAAGGTTTTAACGCAGTCCATAAACAATGGGGACAGACATTCAAAGTTTATGTCAGTTTCTTCCCCTTCCCCCAGGTATATAAACATTGAACCTAACTGTTACATAAACATCGGTTTTTGATGTCGTAAATAATTCTCACATGGAAAGATATTTGTTTATAATTAAAGTTATCATGTTTTATATAAGGAGAATTGCCCACACACAATATTCTGATCCCCCAAGAAGATGGGCGATATATTGACAAGGTCCCCGACATATTTACGACACTGGAGCCACTCCATTCAAACAAAATGGCGACGGGATCGGTTCGTCCGGCCCGTCACATCAACCTGAGAAGTGGACGATTTGCCAACCGCGGTGAGTGTTTCTATCATTCTCTTCTCCTTTATTCTAATGCTCGGATCTTAAACACTGGGTCCTCTCACGTTATGATCATTAATTGTTGCTTTTTGTGTTTCATCTCCAGTTCGACACGAGAGTGCTGAAGATGTTATTATAAAGTTGGATTACAGTCGCGGTGAGTTCCCTATTTTTCTGGTCTAGTTTGTGTTCTGTGAAGAGACGAGAATGGTAGGAAAGTGTGACCACAATGTATAGTGTCTTTCTCACACACGGTCACAGTAAAACAATGCGGTCTATGTAGGTAATTATCTGTTAATTTCCAGCTGGGAGGCGGGGAGACTTGCAGACATTCTAAGAATTCTTCAGTAGAGACAGGAATAGTTGAGTCCAGTGTCTGTGTTTGCTTGTTGAGTCAGCCTGTGTCTGCTGAGCTGACACTGTGTTGTAGAAAATATACACTGAGTTGTTTATTGTTCATATTGCCAATCTGTTGTGCCAACCAGGAATAGTATTGTGTATCTTCTATGTGTACTTTTTATAGCTTAATTTATGATAGATACTGTGACTTAAGAACTCTGTTTTAAATCTCTCTCAAGATCTCTTTTTTCCAGTCTGTCTCTCTGTTAAGACCTGTCTCTTTCAGTCTATCCCACCCCATTTCTCCTTCTATACATATATATGTATATATACACATAAGTGGGTGTTAGTCAAGAGTGGGGGCGTGGTCAGGTCATACAGCAGAATCATCTGGCACCAGCTAAGATGTTTACCAATGAGGCACAAATAGGTTGACTTGGTATGATGAATTTGTAAATATATCCTGAGATAACTCTGCACTAAAATATGGGTGTGTGATATCTTCTTCTGTTTCTGTGTTCATCTGGAGTGTTTTTTCAGATGTAAATGCGGTGTGTCTCGTTATGCGCCCTTGGGCCAAAACCCTTGCGTGCGTTTTTAACCAAGTTAGCATTCCTGGGGTGTGATATTATTTCATGAAAAAGAAAACTTATAGACATGTGTCCATTGTTTCTGTGGGAATAAATAAATTTACAGGTACGTACACATAATCACATCTTTTACATCAAATAGATGTGTTTTTGGTAGATGCATAATTGAATATTGCTTCTATCTATTTGTTTGTTGTTGATAGATGGGACTAATCAATGTTTATCTATTTGTTTATTGTGGATAGATGGGACTCATGAATGTCTATCTGTTTGTTTGTTGCGGATAGCTGGGACTTCTTCTTCTGCGTTCATCCGGAGTTTTTTTTTGGACATGATTGCGTTGTGCCTGTTTACAGCAGAGCTGTGTTCTTGCGCCATTAGGCCAACACATCCGACTTCTGCGGGCATTTGTTGACCGGGTTAACCTTCCCGGGGGATAGCTGGGACTCATCAACCTTCATTGGTAGCCTTGGGCCATAGGGTATATGGTATTTGCTCCATATTTGATACATCAATCAAGACTGGACGGGTCATGTGGTCAGTATCAGGTCAGCTGACTTTACTTGTAGCCATGTTTGGCTGGGTAGACCTGCAGACCCAGGCCTAGTGAAACAATCTGCCTAGATGGGCATTCAAATGCATGCCAACCGACTGGCAGGTTAGCATGCTGGTGACTGCCCCGCCATGGCTCTAGGGAGCCATCTAGACTGGCAGGTTAGTGTGCTGGTGACTGCCCCGCCATGGCTCTAGGGAGCCATCTAGACTGGCAGGTTAGCGTGCTGGTGACTGCCCCGTCATGGCTCTAGGGAGCCATCTAGACTGGCAGGTTAGTGTGCTGGTGACTGCCCCGCCATGGCTCTAGGGAGCCATCTAGACTGGCAGGTTAGTGTGCTGGTGACTGCCCCGCCATGGCTCTAGGGAGCCATCTAGACTGGCAGGTTAGCATGCTGGTGACTGCCCCGCCATGGCTCTAGGGAGCCATCTAGACTGGCAGGTTAGCGTGCTGGTGACTGCCCCGCCATGGCTCCCATAGACATCTAGACTGGCAGGTTAGTGTGCTGGTGACTGCCCCGCCATGGCTCTAGGGAGCCATCTAGACTGGCAGGTTAGTGTGCTGGTGACTGCCCCGCCATGGCTCTAGGGAGCCATCTAGACTGGCAGGTTAGTGTGCTGGTGACTGCCCCGTCATGGCTCTAGGGAGCCATCTAGACTGGCAGGTTAGTGTGCTGGTGACTGCCCCGCCATGGCTCTAGGGAGCCATCTAGACTGGCAGGTTAGTGTGCTGGTGACTGCCCCGTCATGGCTCCCATAGACATCTAGACTGGCAGGTTAGCATGCTGGTGACTGCCCCGTCATGGCTCTAGGGAGCCATCTAGACTGGCAGGTTAGCATGCTGGTGACTGCCCCGCCATGGCTCTAGGGAGCCATCTAGACTGGCAGGTTAGCGTGCTGGTGACTGCCCCGCCATGGCTCTAGGGAGCCATCTAGACTGGCAGTTTAGTGTGCTGGTGACTGCCCCGCCATGGCTCTAGGGAGCCATCTAGACTGGCAGGTTAGCGTGCTGGTGACTGCCCCGCCATGGCTCCCATAGACATCTAGACTGGCAGGTTAGTGTGCTGGTGACTGCCCCGTCATGGCTCTAGGGAGCCATCTAGACTGGCAGGTTAGTGTGCTGGTGACTGCCCCGCCATGGCTCTAGGGAGCCATCTAGACTGGCAGGTTAGTGTGCTGGTGACTGCCCCGCCATGGCTCTAGGGAGCCATCTAGACTGGCAGGTTAGCGTGCTGGTGACTGCCCCGTCATGGCTCCCATAGACATCTAGACTGGCAGGTTAGTGTGCTGGTGACTGCCCCGTCATGGCTCTAGGGAGCCATCTAGACTGGCAGGTTAGTGTGCTGGTGACTGCCCCGCCATGGCTCTAGGGAGCCATCTAGACTGGCAGGTTAGTGTGCTGGTGACTGCCCCGTCATGGCTCTAGGGAGCCATCTAGACTGGCAGGTTAGCGTGCTGGTGACTGCCCCGTCATGGCTCTAGGGAGCCATCTAGACTGGCAGGTTAGTGTGCTGGTGACTGCCCCGTCATGGCTCTAGGGAGCCATCTAGACTGGCAGGTTAGCATGCTGGTGACTGCCCCGTCATGGCTCTAGGGAGCCATCTAGACTGGCAGGTTAGCATGCTGGTGACTGCCCCGTCATGGCTCTAGGGAGCCATCTAGACTGGCAGGTTAGCGTGCTGGTGACTGCCCCGTCATGGCTCCCATAGACATCTAGACTGGCAGGTTAGCATGCTGGTGACTGCCCCGTCATGGCTCTAGGGAGCCATCTAGACTGGCAGGTTAGCATGCTGGTGACTGCCCCGCCATGGCTCTAGGGAGCCATCTAGACTGGCAGGTTAGCGTGCTGGTGACTGCCCCGCCATGGCTCTAGGGAGCCATCTAGACTGGCAGTTTAGTGTGCTGGTGACTGCCCCGCCATGGCTCTAGGGAGCCATCTAGACTGGCAGGTTAGCGTGCTGGTGACTGCCCCGCCATGGCTCTAGGGAGCCATCTAGACTGGCAGGTTAGCGTGCTGGTGACTGCCCCGTCATGGCTCTAGGGAGCCATCTAGACTGGCAGGTTAGCGTGCTGGTGACTGCCCCGCCATGGCTCCCATAGACATCTAGACTGGCAGGTTAGTGTGCTGGTGACTGCCCCGTCATGGCTCTAGGGAGCCATCTAGACTGGCAGGTTAGCGTGCTGGTGACTGCCCCGTCATGGCTCTAGGGAGCCATCTAGACTGGCAGGTTAGCGTGCTGGTGACTGCCCCGTCATGGCTCTAGGGAGCCATCTAGACTGGCAGGTTAGCGTGCTGGTGACTGCCCCGTCATGGCTCTAGGGAGCCATCTAGACTGGCAGGTTAGCGTGCTGGTGACTGCCCCGCCATGGCTCTAGGGAGCCATCTAGACTGGCAGGTTAGTGTGCTGGTGACTGCCCCGCCATGGCTCTAGGGAGCCATCTAGACTGGCAGGTTAGCGTGCTGATGACTGCCCCGTCATGGCTCTAGGGAGCCATCTAGACTGGCAGGTTAGCGTGCTGGTGACTGCCCCGTCATGGCTCTAGGGAGCCATCTAGACTGGCAGGTTAGCGTGCTGGTGACTGCCCCGCCATGGCTCTAGGGAGCCATCTAGACTGGCAGGTTAGCGTGCTGGTGACTGCCCCGCCATGGCTCTAGGGAGCCATCTAGACTGGCAGGTTAGCGTGCTGGTGACTGCCCCGCCATGGCTCTAGGGAGCCATCTAGACTGGCAGGTTAGCGTGCTGGTGACTGCCCCGCCATGGCTCTAGGGAGCCATCTAGACTGGCAGGTTAGCGTGCTGGTGACTGCCCCGCCATGGCTCTAGGGAGCCATCTAGACTGGCAGGTTAGCGTGCTGGTGACTGCCCCGCCATGGCTCTAGGGAGCCATCTAGACTGGCAGGTTAGCGTGCTGGTGACTGCCCCGCCATGGCTCCCATAGACATCTAGACTGGCAGGTTAGCGTGCTGGTGACGCCCCGCCATGGCTCCCATAGACATCTAGACTGGCAGGTTAGCGTGCTGGTGACTGCCTCGCCATGGCTCCCTTAACCATCTAGGCTGACAGGTTAACGTGCTGGTGAGCTTCCACCATCAACCCATGGTCAGACACAGCTGGAAGGGTACAACACTTCATCATCCGCTGTGAGACCATGCGGTGGTAAAACATGCAGCCACTTGAAACTAGCAGTGACACTTGCTGTCACTGACATATGTATGTGTGCAATGTTAACAATATAAAATAACAAAAAGTAATGCAGCTTTACAGAACAGAATTATGAAACAATACAAGAATGTTGCAGCGACTAGCCTTCATCAGCCCACAAATTCATATACAAAACACAACATATAATCATGGAGAAATCCCTCCAGTGACTACATTACGGCATAAAAAAGGGATGAGAAGAAGAAAAATGTGAAGAAAAAATGAGAACAATAAAGAAAAAATGAAAATTTGAAAAAAATTATTTGCTACTGATCTCAGAATCTCAGACTGAGATACTGACATGAATAGGACCTTGCTATGCTTATATAGTCCGTGGTGATGGGGTTACTGATACAGTTCGTGATCCCGCATTCGAAACAGCTGTGGGTGATTTGGCAGCAGACCACGTTGCGTTGGTTTTTTACAAAATGGTATACGTGCCGGTCGTTCAGAAAGCAATGGCAAACTACTGAAAGTAAACTTGCCAAGAGATCAATCACAACAGCAAAAAATGCTGGTGTTGACTGCAAAGTCCTGTAAAGGATATGAAACTAACTTTTTAACTCTTATATAGGCAGCTGTGGGAGTCTGTGGGTCATGGGGACCGGGGTAGGGGATGGTAACTAAGGCGGGAAACTGGAAGCAGTGGAGATGTGATGGTGGTCCGAGAGTGAAAACTAAGGAGTGCTCCGATGACCGTTCGCACAATGCATGTGTGGGTGCCAGTGAAAGGTTGGCCCTACTGGACAAATATTGAAGAGCAATGTGTGCACCTAATTATGATGGTAATAATAACACAACTAATAGTTTCTTTATCTTTTTGTGTGTACCAACAAAATCCTAAAGTCTGAGTGGACTGATATGTATGAGCGCACATACATACATCTACACACATCCCAAAAATTCATACAACATTATACACACACATGCATATGGTATATATGAAAAAGGAGAGAGAGAGAGAGAGAGAGAACGAACAAACTTTATTTTCAGAGGGTTAAGAATTGGGCACGCAGGCCCATCTGACATTCTGCCCTTCTTCTCTCTTTCCTCTCATGTTATTTCATTCAACATCAGTTATGAAGCTGATCTTAGACAACAAAAGAACATTATGCATTAAAACGCCACCTGAGGGGTTTCTGTCAGATTTGTGTTATCTAGCTCTTCATGCTCACTGGGGACTAGCACTCTTGCCTACTGGCCCCACGGTCATGTGACTGTCTCCTTCAAGGCCAGGATTTGTGTCACAGACCTGAACCCCCAGCTGCCCCCCCCCCCCCCCCCCTCAGCTGGCCCCAGCCTACAGTGGCCACCATTACATGTCCTGGGAAATAAAGTGGCCACCATTACATGTCCTGGGAAATAAAGTGGCCACCATTACATGTCCTGGGAAATAAAGTGGCCACCATTACATGTCCTGGGAAATAAAGTGGCCACCATTACATGTCCAGGGAAATAAAGTGGCCACCATTACATGTCCAGGGAAATAAAGTGACCACCATTACATGTCCTGGGAAATAAAGTGGCCACCATTACATGTCCTGGGAAATAAAGTGGCCACCATTACATGTCCTGGGAAATAAAGTGGCCACCATTACATGTCCTGGGAAATAAAGTGGCCACCATTACATGTCCAGGGAAATAAAGTGGCCACCATTACATGTCCAGGGAAATAAAGTGGCCACCATTACATGTCCTGGGAAATAAAGTGGCCACCATTACATGTCCTGGGAAATAAAGTGGCCACCATTACATGTCCTGGGAAATAAAGTGGCCACCATTACATGTCCTGGGAAATAAAGTGGCCACCATTACATGTCCTGGGAAATAAAGTGGCCACCATTACATGTCCAGGGAAATAAAATGGCCACCATTACATGTCCAGGGAAATAAAGTGGCCACCATTACATGTCCAGGGAAATAAAGTGGCCACCATTACATGTCCAGGGAAATAAAGTGGCCACTATTACATGTCCAGGGAAATAAAGTGGCCACTATTACATGTCCAGGGAAATAAAGTGGCCACCATTACATGTCCTGGAAAATAAAAATGCCTAGCTTGATATTGACTGCATCTCTTATCAAGTGCTGATTGGTCAAACATATGGACATGAAAGGTCTGGCCTGCCTCATAGCAAGACTGTTTTTTTAAAAACACTGTTGTTGTGGCTGTTTAACCTAGTTGTATTAGTGTCAAACCCACTCTGACTTCAGAAGTACTTGTAATTTACGTCCCAAGGTCAAGGATGTGAGGTTAACATTTTAGTCCAGCTGTCTGGTGTAGGGGTTGAACCCCTGTTCTCGGCATCAGCACACCGGGTGTTTAAGAACAAATGCTCTTATCCATTCAGCCATGATAACCTGCATTCTTCCACTGTGATTGTGTTCTTCTGAAGCTGATTCTTTCCACTATCTTGTTTTTTAATTGATCATTGTATGTACAGCTGGACTTCATTTCAGCCCATTTCCTGGTATTATGTATGCCAATAGTTATGTGATGTGTTGTGTTGTGTTGATTATTCCAGAACCTGCAGACAACGTGTGGGAGGTATTGAGAAATGTTGTGGCGCAGCACGGAGTGGCCAGCAGCCGCAAGACAGCCTACTTGAACAGCTTCGTCAAACTGATCAAACATGTCGGCTACGAGCAGAGCCTGGGGGTACCCATATCTGACATCGTCACTTGGTCAGTACCGGCGTAATTCCTATCAGTCAGAAATTGCTTGTAATGTGACAGTCTTATAGAAACTGTACTGCACGGGGAAGTCGAAGGCAGGTCAAGGGTGAAGATACAAGTGGGAAGATGCATCGAGAGATTGAGGAATGGCAGTCTGTCAGATATGTCAGAACTGGGTGAAAATACAAGTGGGAAGATGCATCGAGAGATTGAGGAATGGCAGTCTGTGAGATTGTACAACCACAGTGAGAGACAGACAATGTTGGCGGTCCATTGCAGTCAGCCGTCATTATGGATACTTGATTCTTCTTCTTCTTCTGCGTTCATCCGGATTTTTTTTTCCCGGATGTGACTGCGTTGTGCCTGTTTACAGCAGAGCTGCGTTCTTGCACCGTTAGGCTGACACATCTGACTTCTGCGGGCAATTGTTGACCGGGTTAACCTTCCCGGAGGGGATACTTGATTGATTGAACTGTTTTCTGATTGTAGTTCTGGTTAACCCAAGCAAAGGCAGCATTTCCAGCAGATGAGAAACATTTCTCGTAGCATCTCCGTGTCCATGGGGGTCAGAGAATGAGTTCTAGGATGTCACATACTGGTCACACTACTGTATTCCTGTGATGAACAATATTATCTCATAAACTGTTTTGTCTTTATTATCAAAGAGACTAGGCAGTGATGAACTATGGCTATCTGATAAATTTTCAATTGTGAAAGAACAGGTAGCAAAGAAGAACATTGGTCACCTGACATCATAAAGCTATGACTTGATGTGTGTAATATTCTAGATATCTGACAGCTGTACAGTGATGACGTGGTAGTGTTGCTACAGTAGTTTGTGTTGTTATTTTTCAGCCTACAGATTGGCCTACTTAACGAGGCCAAGCAGGTTCGGACAGCATCACTTCGAGTATTGCGGTACCTGTTGCCTTACGAGGACACACTGGATACCTTGCTGAACTTACACTTTGAGTATCTAGTTGCCAGGTAAGACAGCATCACTTTAAGTGTTGCATTACCTGTTGGCATACGTGGACACGTTGCTGAACTTACTCTGAGTATCTAGTTGCCAGGTAGGACATATTCACTGAGCATGGTATCTAGTTGCCAGGTAGGACTGAACTTCTTCAGTAGGCTAATTCTGTCCTTGTATATGAGTGGAGACTTGTAGTGTTGGTCATGCATGTAGGTCACTCACAGAGCATGGTATATAAAATAAAAACTAGTATGAGCGAGGAAATGAACAGGCTGATAGACTGGCTACAGGCACTGCTTTGTGAGCTAGATAATGGTTAGGATGATGGAGTGAAGGCTGCATGGGACTGAGTGGAGAATGTGGTGGAAGAAACACAAGACCTACACCTGGAGAAGCTGGTTCAGTGGGGCAGTGAGCAAAGGATCTGTTCAGTCAGCATGGAACTCATTGTTGGCTTCTGGAGAAGGGGACAGAACACTTGCGCCAATGTCCCCAGTGCAGTAATGTTGATGTTTGGTTTCATATTGTATGTTTCATGTAGCCAGGGCTTGCTAGCCCGTGTATTCAGGTATCAGTTGTGGCAACACCTTAACACAATACTGAAAACTTTGATGTCATTTGTTATTGTTTTTTTTTTTTTTTGGTGCTCGCTCGCTTTCAACTCAAGCGTAGTCCATACACACTATTTATAGTAGTGATGGACTGAATTTTGCATGTGGATTAACTTTCCCTATTAACAGTGTCCCTCGTCATCAGGCAAACCCACTCTGATTTCAGAGGTACTTGTAATTAACGTCCCCAAGCCAAGGATGACAGGTCACCATTTTAGTCCAGCTGTCTGGTGTAGGGGTTGAACCGCTTATCTTGGCATCAGCACAACAAATGTTTAAGAACATGCGCTCTTACCCATTCAGCCATGCGGACCTGCTGATGTCATCTTTAAATAGATGTTTTGTTTCTCTTTCTGCTCTACTGCTACTACCTATGGGTAGATACAACCTGTTGCCTCGGTTTGGATCTGTATAGATCAAGAAAACCAAACACAAATGCAGGTCAGACGCATTGACCTCTCAGTTAGACTGTACACAATGATGCCATGCACTCCTCTGGAAAGAGGAAGGAAGAATGAAAGTTGAGATAAAGATTCTGGTATTGCTGCATATTTTGTTAAACTATGGTTAAAATTGTTGTCATGTCTCTCTAGGACTTTCACTTGTGTCATGACACAGTATATGATCGTCCAGTTTTTGTCATGTCTCTCTAGGACTCTACACCTGCGTCATGACACAGAATGAATGTGGATTTGCTGATTGGTAATCTGATCCCTCCAGGTGGTGAACACACATGGTGATCAAACACATCCCTGTCTTAGCCTGGTCTTACATGGGACCAGTTTGTCATGCCAGCGTCTGTTCTCATCACACATTCACTGTTGTGCTAGGCAGCCCTTGAGGTAGCTGCACAGTTTGCCATGCCAGCATCTGTTCTCACCATACATTCACTGTTGTGGCACATGGCCCTGATGTTATCACACATTCACTGTTGTGGTAGGCAGCCCTTGAGGTAGCTGCACAGTTTGCCATGCCAGCATCTGTTCTCACCATACATTCACTGTTGTGGCACATGGCCCTGATGTTATCACACATTCACTGTTGTGGCACATGGCCCTGATGTTATCACACATTCACTGTTGTGATTCACAGCCTGATGTCACCCAACAGCTGCACAGTTTGCCATGCCAGCATCTGTTCTCATCACACATTCACTGTTGTGATTCACAGCCTGATGTCACCCAACAGCTGCACAGTTTGCCATGCCAGCATCTGTTCTCATCACTCATTCACTGTTGTGATTCACAGCCCTGATGTCACCCAACAGCTGCACAGTTTGCCATGCCAGCGTCTGTTCTCATCACACATTCACTGTTGTGATTCACAGCCCTGATGTCACCCAACAGCTGCACAGTTTGCCATGCCAGCATCTGTTCTCATCACACATTCACTGTTGTGATTCACAGCCCTGATGTCACCTAACAGCTGCACAGTTTGCCATGCCAGCATCTGTTCTCATCACTCATTCACTGTTGTGATTCACAGCCCTGATGTCACGCAACAGCTGCACAGTTTGCCATGCCAGCGTCTGTTCTCATCACACATTCACTGTTGTGATTCACAGCCCTGATGTCACGCAACAGCTGCACAGTTTGCCATGCCAGCGTCTGTTCTCATCACACATTCACTGTTGTGATTCACAGCCCTGATGTCATCCAGCAACTGCCCGGTGACACTGTATTCTTTGAGCACTTTCCACAGCTTGCTCCTGTTTGCTCGGTCGGAGACTTGTCTTGATCTGTGAAAGTCACGCAGTTTGTTGTTATATTCTGTCGCTCTTTCACTCATCTGTCTCAATGCACGTGGCATTGGTGCATCCTCTTCCTTGCATAACTTAGAAGAGGTTCAAACTTGTATCTTGTTCTTTCTTCTACCATGTGTGCATAGTTATTTCCAGCAAGGCAATGTAGAGATATGCCTGTGTTTGTACTGCATTCTTGTTAGCTACACTTGCATGAGGGTACAATCCCTGCTCTTTGCCAATCTTGTGGTGCTCTCCTTTGTTGCCATGCACTGATGACCTCATTTCTGTGTGCAGGTGCCTGGATGTGAGCCTAGACAACGAGATAGAGAGGATCCACGCAGTCAAGCTGATCCGACAGATCATCAAGTCCTCTCCTTACAAATGTCCTCAGTCATTGTTGTACGCGCTGGTCGCTATTGGCAACGATGGCGCTAGTGAGAGGGATCGCATGGTCAGAGTCTCCCTGGAGACTATATGTGAATTAGGTAAAAATATGTGATATATGAGAATGTGTGAATTAGGTCAATATGTGTGATGTACAAGAATGTGTGAATTAGGTAAAAATATATGATATACAAGAATACATGAATTAGGTAAAAATACGTGATATGCAAAAATGTGTGAATTAGGTAAAATATGTGATATACAATAATGTAAGAATTAGGTAAACATACACAGTTAATGACATGATATATGAGAATGTGTGAATTAGGTAAAAATATGTGATATACAAGAATGTGTGAATTAGGTAAAAATATGTGGTATACAAGAATATGTGAATTAGGTAAAAATATGTGATATATGAGAATGTGTGAATTAGGTAAAAATATGTGATATGTGAGAATGTGTGAAATAAGGTAAAAAAATATGCAGTTAATGACGTGATATATGAGTATGCGCGAATTAGGTAAAACTACGCAGTTAATGATGTGATATATGAGAATGTACAAATTAGGTAAAAATATGCAGTTAATGACATGATGTACGAGTATATGTGAATTAGGTAAAAAATATGTAATTAATGATGTAAAATATGTGTGACAATTAATGTAATATACATCATATGTGTGAGTTAAGTAAATATATGCAGCTATTGTATATTATATACAAGTATGTCTGAATTAGATAAATATGTCTTGTGTAAATTTATGGGTGTGTTGTAGAAATGAATGGGTGTGTTGTATAAGTGTACGGTCACATAGTTGAAATGTATGATGGTAACATATACAGTTATAATTAGGTTATAGAAGTATATACGTCTGTGTTGTGTAAGTGTATGGTTACATAGTTGAAATGTATGACAGAAGCATGTAAGGTTATAAGTAAATTACAGAAATATTTGGGTCACTTCATCTTTCGTTTGTTTGTTATGCTAATGCACATAATTGCTTGCATGATTTAACAGTGGTGGTTATTGTGTGACCTTGACAGCTTTTAGTAACACAGAACTGGTAGCCAAGTGTGGGGCTATCCAGACGCTGATTTGGAACATTCTAGATTGTCACCAGTACCCACGACTCAACGAGGCGCTGACTTCTACCATCATCTTCATGCTCAATCATCCAAGAACTCGGCATTATATTCGTCCTCAGGTAGACTTAGAGGTAAGTTCTCCTGCTGTTGTTGTCACCTGGTGTGTGTTGTCACCTGGTGTGTGTTGTCACCTGATGTGTGTTGTAAAGCTGTCTAGACAAGTCGTCACAAATGAATTGACCACCTGATGTGTGTTGTCACCTGATGCGTGTTGTCACCTGATGCGTGTTGTCACCTGATGCGTGTTGTCACCTGATGTGTGTTATCACCTGATGTGTGTTGTCATCTGATGTTTGTTGTCACCTGATGTGTGTTGTCACCTGATGTGTGTTGTCACCTGGTGTGTGTTGTCACCTGATGTGTGTTGTCACCTGGTGTGTGTTGTCACCTGGTGTGTGTTGTCACCTGGTGTATGTTGTCACCTGATGTGTGTTGTCACCTGATGTGTGTTGTCACCTGATGTGTGTTGTCACCTGATGTGTGTTGTAAAGCTGTCTAGACAAGTCACAAATGAATTGACCACCTGATGCGTGTTGTCAACTGATGTTTGTTGTCACCTGATATGTGTTGTCACCTGATGTGTGTTGTCACCTGATGTGTGTTGTCACCTGATGTGTGTTGTCACCTGATGTGTGTTGTCACCTGGTGTGTGTTGTCACCTGGTGTGTGTTGTCACCTGATGTGTGTTGTCACCTGGTGTGTGTTGTCACCTGATGTGAGTTGTAAAGCGATCTAGACAAGTTGTCACAAATGAATTGACAATGAATTATGATGTTTTTACACATCTTTATCAAAGTCAGCTCATAGACCCTAACAGGATGTCAGAATGCCTCCATGTTTGATGTGGACTTTTGATCTCTTTGGGTATTATATACAGCTTAGTGTTCACTGATGCCAAGTCTCAGGAGTGGGGGGGGGGGAGTTGGTGTGACAGGTTGCAGGGTATTACATGAGGTTGTGGTGATTCATGAGTGGCTCAGAGTTGCTGAGTGAGTGGATGAATGAGTTTAGGCCACTCAGCTGGGACACCAGACAGGACGGGTCGAGTGTCTAGGTATGATATGAGGTTTCTGGCAGTCACATAGCTGTGGTGTTGTTGTGTGAGTTTACGTGGATTTATATCTTAGTTTCTCTTCTGATGAAGGATACATTCACCGGTGTTGACCAGCACTTGTAGTGAAGACAGCAAGGATGTAGGGATCAGAGGATAAACTAGACAATTTACACATTGACAGCTACAGGCAGGCTGGGGTTTGATATAGGGATCAGAGGATAAACTAGACAATATACACATTGACAGCTACAGGCAGGCTGGGGCTTGATATAGGGATCAGAGGATAAACTAGACAGGCTGGGGTTTGATATAGGGATCAGAGGATAAACTAGACAGGCTGGGGTTTGATATAGGGATCAGAGGATAAACTAGACAATATACACACTGACAGTTACAGGCAGGCTGGGGCTTGATATAGGGATCAGAGGATAAACTAGACAGGCTGGGGTTTGATATAGGGATCAGAGGATAAACTAGACAATATACACATTGACAGCTACAGGCAGGCTGGGGTTTGATATAGGGATCAGAGGATAAACTAGACAATATACACATTGACAGCTACAGGCAGGCTGGGGTTTGATATAGGGATCAGAGGACAAACTAGACAGGCTGGGGTTTGATATAGGGATCAGAGGATAAACTAGACAGGCTGGGGTTTGATATAGGGATCAGAGGATAAACTAGACAATATACACACAGACAGTTACAGGCAGGCTGGGGCTTGATATAGGGATCAGAGGATAAACTAGACAGGCTGGGGTTTGATATAGGGATCAGAGGATAAACTAGACAATATACACATTGACAGTTACAGGCAGGCTGGGGTTTGATATAGGGATCAGAGGATAAACTAGACAGGCTGGGGTTTGATATAGGGATCAGAGGATAAACTAGACAGGCTGGGGTTTGATATAGGGATCAGAGGATAAACTAGACAGGCTGGGGTTTGATATAGGGATCAGAGGATAAACTAGACAATATACACACTGACAGTTAAGGCAGGCTGGGGCTTGATATAGGGATCAGAGGATAAACTAGACAGGCTGGGGTTTGATATAGGGATCAGAGGATAAACTAGACAATATACACATTGACAGCTACAGGCAGGCTGGGGTTTGATATAGGGATCAGAGGATAAACTAGACAGGCTGGGGTTTGATATCGGGATCAGAGGATAAACTAGACAATATACACACTGACAGTTACAGGCAGGCTGGGGCTTGATATAGGGATCAGAGAATAAACTAGACAATATACACACTGACAGGTACAGGCAGGCTGGGGTTTGATATAGGGATCAGAGGATACATTAGACAATATACACATTGACAGCTACAGGCATGCTGGGGTTTGATATAGGGATCAGATGATAAACTAGACAGGCTGGGGTTTGATATAGGGATCAGAGGATAAACTAGACAATATACACATTGACAGCTACAGGCAGGCTGGGGTTTGATATAGGGATCAGAGGATAAACTAGACAGGCTGGGGTTTGATATCGGGATCAGAGGATAAACTAGACAATATACACACTGACAGTTACAGGCAGGCTGGGGCTTGATATAGGGATCAGAGAATAAACTAGACAATATACACACTGACAGGTACAGGCAGGCTGGGGTTTGATATAGGGATCAGAGGATACATTAGACAATATACACATTGACAGCTACAGGCATGCTGGGGTTTGATATAGGGATCAGATGATAAACTAGACAGGCTGGGGTTTGATATAGGGATCAGAGGATAAACTAGACAATATACACACTGACAGCTACAGGCAGGCTGGGGTTTGATATAGGGATCAGAGGATAAGCTAGACAGGCTGGGGTTTGATATAGGGATCAGAGGATAAACTAGACAGGCTGGGGTTTGATATAGGGATCAGAGGATAAACTAGACAATATACACACTGACAGCTACAGGCAGGCTGGGGTTTGATATAGGGATCAGAGGATAAACTAGACAGGCTGGGGTTTGATATAGGGATCAGAGGATACACTGGACAATATACACACTGACAGCTACAGGCAGGCTGGGGTTTGATATAGGGATCAGAGGATACACTAGACAATATACACATTGACAGCTACAAGCAGGCTGAGGTTTGAACCCTCTCCGAACTCTCAGTGTTCCTATAGCTTTACATGTTGGCTGTGGGTGCAGGTTTGGGTATTTGGGGGCTAGTGTAGAATTATCCAAGCACTCCACATCGTGAACTGGACCAGGTCCAATTTTGAGGCACACATTGTACTTCTCCCGACCCCCTGGTACTTATTTACTGCAGGTCAAGGTAGTGTCAGGTCGCAGGACAGTTGATCAGATAAACAGACCTTGACCTTTCATATGGGAAAGATTGAGTTGACACTAACAGAATATATCAATATTGTGTGTATAGACATTTTGTTGCTTCCATTGTCACCCAGTCTGACAATTTGATATTTTGTTGTAATTGAAAGTGACAATTTGAGCTTTTGATATCACCCAGCCTGACTCTTGTTAACTTCATTCATCGATTATGTCTGTTTCAGCGGTTGCTAGCTCCATTCACAGACAGCCATTTCCGCTACAGTGTGGAGGATGGCAGAAGGTTGGTCTCACATCTTCTAGAGTAGGCACATGTAGCTAACTGTATGGTTTATATAATATGTTCTACTGCAGTCACATATAGCTAACTGTATGGTTTATGTAATATCTTCTAGAGTAGTCACATGTAGCTAACTGTATGGTTTATGTAATATCTTCTAGAGTAGGCACATGTAGCTAACTGTATAGTTTATGTAATATCCTCTGGAGTAGGCACATGTAGCTAACTGTATGGTTTATGTAATATCTTCTGGAGTAGGCACATGTAGCTAACTGTATGGTTTATGTAATATCTTCTAGAGTAGGCACATGTAGCTAACTGTATGGTTTATGTAATATCTTCTAGAGTAGGCACATGTAGCTAACTGTATGGTTTATGTAATATCTTCTAGAGTAGGCACATGTAGCTAACTGTATGGTTTATGTAATATCTTCTAGAGTAGGCACATGTAGCTAACTGTGTGGTTTATGTAATATGTTCTAGAGTAGGCTAACTGTATGGTTTATGTAATATCTTCTAGAGTAGGCTAACTGTATGGTTTATGTAATATCTTCTATATTGGTCACATAGTGGTAATTATATGTGAATGTAATATGTTCTAGAGTAGGCACATGTAGCTAACTGTATGGTTTATGTAATATCTTCTAGAGTAGGCACATGTAGCTAACTGTATGGTTTATGTAATATCTTCTAGAGTAGGCACATGTAGCTAACTGTATGGTTTATGTAATATCTTCTAGAGTAGGCACATGTAGCTAACTGTATAGTTTATGTAATGTCTTATGGAGTAGGCACATGTAGCTAACTGTATGGTTTATGTAATATCTTCTAGAGTAGGCACATGTAGCTAACTGTATGGTTTATGTAATATCTTCTAGAGTAGGCACATGTAGCTAACTGTATGGTTTATGTAATATCTTCTAGAGTAGGCACATGTAGCTAACTGTATGGTTTATGTAATATCTTCTAGAGTAGGCACATGTAGCTAACTGTGTGGTTTATGTAATATGTTCTAGAGTAGGCTAACTGTATGGTTTATGTAATATCTTCTAGAGTAGGCACATGTAGCTAACTGTATGGTTTATGTAATATCTTCTGGAGTAGGCACATGTAGCTAACTGTATAGTTTATGTAATATCTTCTGGAGTAGGCACATGTAGCTAACTGTATGGTTTATGTAATATCTTCTAGAGTAGGCACATGTAGCTAACTGTATGGTTAATGTAATATCTTCTGGAGTAGGCACATGTAGCTAACTGTATAGTTTATGTAATATCTTCTAGAGTAGGCACATGTAGCTAACTGTATGGTTTATGTAATATCTTCTAGAGTAGGCTAACTGTATGGTTTATGTATTATCTTCTATAGTGGTCACATAGTGGTAATTATATGTGAATGTAATATGTTCTAGAGTAGGCACATGTAGCTAACTGTATGGTTTATGTAATATCTTCTAGAGTAGGCACATGTAGCTAACTGTGTGGTTTATGTAATATCTTCTAGAGTAGGCACATGTAGCTAACTGTATGGTTTATGTAATATCTTCTAGAGTAGGCACATGTAGCTAACTGTATGGTTTATGTAATATCTTCTAGAGTAGGCACATGTAGCTAACTGTATGGTTTATGTAATATCTTCTAGAGTAGGCACATGTAGCTAACTGTATGGTTTATGTAATATCTTCTAGAGTAGGCACATGTAGCTAACTGTATAGTTTATGTAATATCTTCTGGAGTAGGCACATGTAGCAGCTAACTGTATGGTTTATGTAATATCTTCTAGAGTAGGCACATGTAGCTAACTGTATGGTTTATGTAATATCTTCTAGAGTAGGCACATGTAGCTAACTGTGTGGTTTATGTAATATGTTCTAGAGTAGGCTAACTGTATTTTTTATGTAATATCTTCTAGAGTAGGCTAACTATATGGTTTATGTAATATCTTCTATAGTGGTCACATAGTGGTAATTATATGTGAATGTAATATGTTCTAGAGTAGGCACATGTAGCTAACTGTATGGTTTATGTAATATCTTCTAGAGTAGGCACATGTAGCTAACTGTATGGTTTATGTAATATCTTCTAGGGTAGGCACATGCAGCTAACTGTATGGTTTATGTAATATCTTCTAGAGTAGGCACATGTAGCTAACTGTATGGTTTATGTAATATCTTCTAGAGTAGGCACATGTAGCTAACTGTATAGTTTATGTAATATCTTCTGGAGTAGGCACATGTAGCTAACTGTGTGGTTTATGTAATATCTTCTAGAGTAGGCACATGTAGCTAACTGTATAGTTTATGTAATATCTTATGGAGTAGGCACATGTAGCAAACTGTATGGTTTATGTAATATCTTCTAGAGTAGGCACATGTAGCTAACTGTATGGTTTATGTAATATCTTCTAGAGTAGGCACATGTAGCTAACTGTATGGTTTATGTAATATCTTCTAGAGTAGGCACATGTAGCTAACTGTATGGTTTATGTAATATCTTCTAGAGTAGGCACATGTAGCTAACTGTGTGGTTTATGTAATATGTTCTAGAGTAGGCTAGCTGTATGGTTTATGTAATATCTTCTAGAGTAGGCACATTTAGCTAACTGTATGGTTTATGTAATATCTTCTAGAGTAGGCACATGTAGCTAACTGTATAGTTTATGTAATATCTTCTGGAGTAGGCACATGTAGCTAACTGTATGGTTTATGTAATATCTTCTAGAGTAGGCACATGTAGCTAACTGTATGGTTTATGTAATATCTTCTGGAGTAGGCACATGTAGCTAACTGTATAGTTTATGTAATATCTTCTAGAGTAGGCACATGTAGCTAACTGTATGGTTTATGTAATATCTTCTAGAGTAGGCTAACTGTATGGTTTATGTAATATCTTCTATAGTGGTCACATAGTGGTAATTATATGTGAATGTAATATGTTCTAGAGTAGGCACATGTAGCTAACTGTATGGTTTATGTAATATCTTCTAGAGTAGGCACATGTAGCTAACTGTGTGGTTTATGTAATATCTTCTAGAGTAGGCACATGTAGCTAACTGTATGGTTTATGTAATATCTTCTAGAGTAGGCACATGTAGCTAACTGTATGGTTTATGTAATATCTTCTAGAGTAGGCACATGTAGCTAACTGTATGGTTTATGTAATATCTTCTAGAGTAGGCACATGTAGCTAACTGTATGGTTTATGTAATATCTTCTAGAGTAGGCACATGTAGCTAACTGTATAGTTTATGTAATATGTTCTAGAGTAGGCACATGTAGCTAACTGTATGGTTTATGTAATATCTTCTAGAGTAGGCATATGTAGCTAACTGTGTGGTTTATGTAATATGTTCTAGAGTAGGCTAACTGTATGGTTTATGTAATATCTTCTAGAGTAGGCTAACTGTATGGTTTATGTAATATCTTCTATAGTGGTCACATAGTGGTAATTATATGTGAATGTAATATGTTCTAGAGTAGGCACATGTAGCTAACTGTATGGTTTATGTAATATCTTCTAGAGTAGGCACATGTAGCTAACTGTATGGTTTATGTAATATCTTCTAGAGTAGGCACATGTAGCTAACTGTATGGTTTATGTAATATCTTCTAGAGTAGGCACATGTAGCTAACTGTATAGTTTATGTAATATCTTCTGGAGTAGGCACATGTAGCTAACTGTGTGGTTTATGTAATATCTTCTAGAGTAGGCACATGTAGCTAACTGTATGGTTTATGTAATATCTTCTAGAGTAGGCACATGTAGCTAACTGTATGGTTTATGTAATATCTTCTAGAGTAGGCACATGTAGCTAACTGTATGGTTTATGTAATATCTTCTAGAGTAGGCTAACTGTATGGTTTATGTAATATCTTCTAGAGTAGGCACATGTAGCTAACTGTGTGGTTTATGTAATATATTCTAGAGTAGGCTAACTGTATGGTTTATGTAATATCTTCTAGAGTAGGCACATGTAGCTAACTGTATGGTTTATGTAATATCTTCTAGAGTAGGCACATGTAGCTAACTGTGTGGTTTATGTAATATCTTCTAGAGTAGGCACATGTAGCTAACTGTATAGTTTATGTAATATCTTCTGGAGTAGGCACATGTAGCTAACTGTATGGTTTATGTAATATCTTCTAGAGTAGGCACATGTAGCTAACTGTATGGTTTATATAATATCTTCTAGAGTAGGCACATGTAGCTAACTGTATGGTTAATGTATTATCTTCTAGAGTAGGCACATGTAGCTAACTGTATGGTTAATGTAATATCTTCTAGAGTAGGCACATGTAGCTAACTGTATGGTTAATGTAATATCTTCTGGAGTAGGCACATGTAGCTAACTGTATAGTTTATGTAATATCTTCTAGAGTAGGCACATGTAGCTAACTGTATGGTTTATGTAATATCTTCTAGAGTAGGCTAACTGTATGGTTTATGTATTATCTTCTATAGTGGTCACATAGTGGTAATTATATGTGAATGTAATATGTTCTAGAGTAGGCACATGTAGCTAACTGTATGGTTTATGTAATATCTTCTAGAGTAGGCACATGTAGCTAACTGTGTGGTTTATGTAATATCTTCTAGAGTAGGCACATGTAGTTAACTGTATGGTTTATGTAATATCTTCTATAGTGGTCACATAGTGGTAATTATATGTGAATGTAATATGTTCTAGAGTAGGCACATGTAGCTAACTGTATGGTTTATGTAATATCTTCTAGAGTAGGCACATGTAGCTAACTGTATGGTTTATGTAATATCTTCTAGGGTAGGCACATGCAGCTAACTGTATGGTTTATGTAATATCTTCTAGAGTAGGCACATGTAGCTAACTGTATGGTTTATGTAATATCTTCTAGAGTAGGCACATGTAGCTAACTGTATAGTTTATGTAATATCTTCTGGAGTAGGCACATGTAGCTAACTGTGTGGTTTATGTAATATCTTCTAGAGTAGGCACATGTAGCTAACTGTATAGTTTATGTAATATCTTATGGAGTAGGCACATGTAGCAAACTGTATGGTTTATGTAATATCTTCTAGAGTAGGCACATGTAGCTAACTGTATGGTTTATGTAATATCTTCTAGAGTAGGCACATGTAGCTAACTGTATGGTTTATGTAATATCTTCTAGAGTAGGCACATGTAGCTAACTGTATGGTTTATGTAATATCTTCTAGAGTAGGCACATGTAGCTAACTGTGTGGTTTATGTAATATGTTCTAGAGTAGGCTAGCTGTATGGTTTATGTAATATCTTCTAGAGTAGGCACATTTAGCTAACTGTATGGTTTATGTAATATCTTCTAGAGTAGGCACATGTAGCTAACTGTATAGTTTATGTAATATCTTCTGGAGTAGGCACATGTAGCTAACTGTATGGTTTATGTAATATCTTCTAGAGTAGGCACATGTAGCTAACTGTATGGTTTATGTAATATCTTCTGGAGTAGGCACATGTAGCTAACTGTATAGTTTATGTAATATCTTCTAGAGTAGGCACATGTAGCTAACTGTATGGTTTATGTAATATCTTCTAGAGTAGGCTAACTGTATGGTTTATGTAATATCTTCTATAGTGGTCACATAGTGGTAATTATATGTGAATGTAATATGTTCTAGAGTAGGCACATGTAGCTAACTGTATGGTTTATGTAATATCTTCTAGAGTAGGCACATGTAGCTAACTGTGTGGTTTATGTAATATCTTCTAGAGTAGGCACATGTAGCTAACTGTATGGTTTATGTAATATCTTCTAGAGTAGGCACATGTAGCTAACTGTATGGTTTATGTAATATCTTCTAGAGTAGGCACATGTAGCTAACTGTATGGTTTATGTAATATCTTCTAGAGTAGGCACATGTAGCTAACTGTATGGTTTATGTAATATCTTCTAGAGTAGGCACATGTAGCTAACTGTATAGTTTATGTAATATGTTCTAGAGTAGGCACATGTAGCTAACTGTATGGTTTATGTAATATCTTCTAGAGTAGGCATATGTAGCTAACTGTGTGGTTTATGTAATATGTTCTAGAGTAGGCTAACTGTATGGTTTATGTAATATCTTCTAGAGTAGGCTAACTGTATGGTTTATGTAATATCTTCTATAGTGGTCACATAGTGGTAATTATATGTGAATGTAATATGTTCTAGAGTAGGCACATGTAGCTAACTGTATGGTTTATGTAATATCTTCTAGAGTAGGCACATGTAGCTAACTGTATGGTTTATGTAATATCTTCTAGAGTAGGCACATGTAGCTAACTGTATGGTTTATGTAATATCTTCTAGAGTAGGCACATGTAGCTAACTGTATAGTTTATGTAATATCTTCTGGAGTAGGCACATGTAGCTAACTGTGTGGTTTATGTAATATCTTCTAGAGTAGGCACATGTAGCTAACTGTATGGTTTATGTAATATCTTCTAGAGTAGGCACATGTAGCTAACTGTATGGTTTATGTAATATCTTCTAGAGTAGGCACATGTAGCTAACTGTATGGTTTATGTAATATCTTCTAGAGTAGGCTAACTGTATGGTTTATGTAATATCTTCTAGAGTAGGCACATGTAGCTAACTGTGTGGTTTATGTAATATATTCTAGAGTAGGCTAACTGTATGGTTTATGTAATATCTTCTAGAGTAGGCACATGTAGCTAACTGTATGGTTTATGTAATATCTTCTAGAGTAGGCACATGTAGCTAACTGTGTGGTTTATGTAATATCTTCTAGAGTAGGCACATGTAGCTAACTGTATAGTTTATGTAATATCTTCTGGAGTAGGCACATGTAGCTAACTGTATGGTTTATGTAATATCTTCTAGAGTAGGCACATGTAGCTAACTGTATGGTTTATATAATATCTTCTAGAGTAGGCACATGTAGCTAACTGTATGGTTAATGTATTATCTTCTAGAGTAGGCACATGTAGCTAACTGTATGGTTAATGTAATATCTTCTAGAGTAGGCACATGTAGCTAACTGTATGGTTAATGTAATATCTTCTGGAGTAGGCACATGTAGCTAACTGTATAGTTTATGTAATATCTTCTAGAGTAGGCACATGTAGCTAACTGTATGGTTTATGTAATATCTTCTAGAGTAGGCTAACTGTATGGTTTATGTATTATCTTCTATAGTGGTCACATAGTGGTAATTATATGTGAATGTAATATGTTCTAGAGTAGGCACATGTAGCTAACTGTATGGTTTATGTAATATCTTCTAGAGTAGGCACATGTAGCTAACTGTGTGGTTTATGTAATATCTTCTAGAGTAGGCACATGTAGTTAACTGTATGGTTTATGTAATATCTTCTATAGTGGTCACATAGTGGTAATTATATGTGAATGTAATATGTTCTAGAGTAGGCACATGTAGCTAACTGTATGGTTTATGTAATATCTTCTAGAGTAGGCACATGTAGCTAACTGTATGGTTTATGTAATATCTTCTAGGGTAGGCACATGCAGCTAACTGTATGGTTTATGTAATATCTTCTAGAGTAGGCACATGTAGCTAACTGTATGGTTTATGTAATATCTTCTAGAGTAGGCACATGTAGCTAACTGTATAGTTTATGTAATATCTTCTGGAGTAGGCACATGTAGCTAACTGTGTGGTTTATGTAATATCTTCTAGAGTAGGCACATGTAGCTAACTGTATAGTTTATGTAATATCTTATGGAGTAGGCACATGTAGCAAACTGTATGGTTTATGTAATATCTTCTAGAGTAGGCACATGTAGCTAACTGTATGGTTTATGTAATATCTTCTAGAGTAGGCACATGTAGCTAACTGTATGGTTTATGTAATATCTTCTAGAGTAGGCACATGTAGCTAACTGTATGGTTTATGTAATATCTTCTAGAGTAGGCACATGTAGCTAACTGTGTGGTTTATGTAATATGTTCTAGAGTAGGCTAACTGTATGGTTTATGTAATATCTTCTAGAGTAGGCACATGTAGCTAACTGTATGGTTTATGTAATATCTTCTGGAGTAGGCACATGTAGCTAACTGTATAGTTTATGTAATATCTTCTGGAGTAGGCACATGTAGCTAACTGTATGGTTTATGTAATATCTTCTAGAGTAGGCACATGTAGCTAACTGTATGGTTAATGTAATATCTTCTGGAGTAGGCACATGTAGCTAACTGTATAGTTTATGTAATATCTTCTAGAGTAGGCACATGTAGCTAACTGTATGGTTTATGTAATATCTTCTAGAGTAGGCTAACTGTATGGTTTATGTATTATCTTCTATAGTGGTCACATAGTGGTAATTATATGTGAATGTAATATGTTCTAGAGTAGGCACATGTAGCTAACTGTATGGTTTATGTAATATCTTCTAGAGTAGGCACATGTAGCTAACTGTGTGGTTTATGTAATATCTTCTAGAGTAGGCACATGTAGCTAACTGTATGGTTTATGTAATATCTTCTAGAGTAGGCACATGTAGCTAACTGTATGGTTTATGTAATATCTTCTAGAGTAGGCACATGTAGCTAACTGTATGGTTTATGTAATATCTTCTAGAGTAGGCACATGTAGCTAACTGTATGGTTTATGTAATATCTTCTAGAGTAGGCACATGTAGCTAACTGTATAGTTTATGTAATATCTTCTGGAGTAGGCACATGTAGCAGCTAACTGTATGGTTTATGTAATATCTTCTAGAGTAGGCACATGTAGCTAACTGTATGGTTTATGTAATATCTTCTAGAGTAGGCACATGTAGCTAACTGTGTGGTTTATGTAATATGTTCTAGAGTAGGCTAACTGTATTTTTTATGTAATATCTTCTAGAGTAGGCTAACTATATGGTTTATGTAATATCTTCTATAGTGGTCACATAGTGGTAATTATATGTGAATGTAATATGTTCTAGAGTAGGCACATGTAGCTAACTGTATGGTTTATGTAATATCTTCTAGAGTAGGCACATGTAGCTAACTGTATGGTTTATGTAATATCTTCTAGGGTAGGCACATGCAGCTAACTGTATGGTTTATGTAATATCTTCTAGAGTAGGCACATGTAGCTAACTGTATGGTTTATGTAATATCTTCTAGAGTAGGCACATGTAGCTAACTGTATAGTTTATGTAATATCTTCTGGAGTAGGCACATGTAGCTAACTGTGTGGTTTATGTAATATCTTCTAGAGTAGGCACATGTAGCTAACTGTATAGTTTATGTAATATCTTATGGAGTAGGCACATGTAGCAAACTGTATGGTTTATGTAATATCTTCTAGAGTAGGCACATGTAGCTAACTGTATGGTTTATGTAATATCTTCTAGAGTAGGCACATGTAGCTAACTGTATGGTTTATGTAATATCTTCTAGAGTAGGCACATGTAGCTAACTGTATGGTTTATGTAATATCTTCTAGAGTAGGCACATGTAGCTAACTGTGTGGTTTATGTAATATGTTCTAGAGTAGGCTAGCTGTATGGTTTATGTAATATCTTCTAGAGTAGGCACATTTAGCTAACTGTATGGTTTATGTAATATCTTCTAGAGTAGGCACATGTAGCTAACTGTATAGTTTATGTAATATCTTCTGGAGTAGGCACATGTAGCTAACTGTATGGTTTATGTAATATCTTCTAGAGTAGGCACATGTAGCTAACTGTATGGTTTATGTAATATCTTCTGGAGTAGGCACATGTAGCTAACTGTATAGTTTATGTAATATCTTCTAGAGTAGGCACATGTAGCTAACTGTATGGTTTATGTAATATCTTCTAGAGTAGGCTAACTGTATGGTTTATGTAATATCTTCTATAGTGGTCACATAGTGGTAATTATATGTGAATGTAATATGTTCTAGAGTAGGCACATGTAGCTAACTGTATGGTTTATGTAATATCTTCTAGAGTAGGCACATGTAGCTAACTGTGTGGTTTATGTAATATCTTCTAGAGTAGGCACATGTAGCTAACTGTATGGTTTATGTAATATCTTCTAGAGTAGGCACATGTAGCTAACTGTATGGTTTATGTAATATCTTCTAGAGTAGGCACATGTAGCTAACTGTATGGTTTATGTAATATCTTCTAGAGTAGGCACATGTAGCTAACTGTATGGTTTATGTAATATCTTCTAGAGTAGGCACATGTAGCTAACTGTATAGTTTATGTAATATGTTCTAGAGTAGGCACATGTAGCTAACTGTATGGTTTATGTAATATCTTCTAGAGTAGGCATATGTAGCTAACTGTGTGGTTTATGTAATATGTTCTAGAGTAGGCTA
The DNA here is from genome assembly GCA_963921405.1 of Cepaea hortensis. NCBI lineage: Eukaryota > Metazoa > Mollusca > Gastropoda > Stylommatophora > Helicidae > Cepaea > Cepaea hortensis. The sequence continues at coordinate 114,957,642 of OY992885.1, forward strand.
ACTGTATGGTTTATGTAATATCTTCTAGAGTAGGCTAACTGTATGGTTTATGTAATATCTTCTATAGTGGTCACATAGTGGTAATTATATGTGAATGTAATATGTTCTAGAGTAGGCACATGTAGCTAACTGTATGGTTTATGTAATATCTTCTAGAGTAGGCACATGTAGCTAACTGTATGGTTTATGTAATATCTTCTAGAGTAGGCACATGTAGCTAACTGTATGGTTTATGTAATATCTTCTAGAGTAGGCACATGTAGCTAACTGTATAGTTTATGTAATATCTTCTGGAGTAGGCACATGTAGCTAACTGTGTGGTTTATGTAATATCTTCTAGAGTAGGCACATGTAGCTAACTGTATGGTTTATGTAATATCTTCTAGAGTAGGCACATGTAGCTAACTGTATGGTTTATGTAATATCTTCTAGAGTAGGCACATGTAGCTAACTGTATGGTTTATGTAATATCTTCTAGAGTAGGCTAACTGTATGGTTTATGTAATATCTTCTAGAGTAGGCACATGTAGCTAACTGTGTGGTTTATGTAATATATTCTAGAGTAGGCTAACTGTATGGTTTATGTAATATCTTCTAGAGTAGGCACATGTAGCTAACTGTATGGTTTATGTAATATCTTCTAGAGTAGGCACATGTAGCTAACTGTGTGGTTTATGTAATATCTTCTAGAGTAGGCACATGTAGCTAACTGTATAGTTTATGTAATATCTTCTGGAGTAGGCACATGTAGCTAACTGTATGGTTTATGTAATATCTTCTAGAGTAGGCACATGTAGCTAACTGTATGGTTTATATAATATCTTCTAGAGTAGGCACATGTAGCTAACTGTATGGTTAATGTATTATCTTCTAGAGTAGGCACATGTAGCTAACTGTATGGTTAATGTAATATCTTCTAGAGTAGGCACATGTAGCTAACTGTATGGTTAATGTAATATCTTCTGGAGTAGGCACATGTAGCTAACTGTATAGTTTATGTAATATCTTCTAGAGTAGGCACATGTAGCTAACTGTATGGTTTATGTAATATCTTCTAGAGTAGGCTAACTGTATGGTTTATGTATTATCTTCTATAGTGGTCACATAGTGGTAATTATATGTGAATGTAATATGTTCTAGAGTAGGCACATGTAGCTAACTGTATGGTTTATGTAATATCTTCTAGAGTAGGCACATGTAGCTAACTGTGTGGTTTATGTAATATCTTCTAGAGTAGGCACATGTAGTTAACTGTATGGTTTATGTAATATCTTCTATAGTGGTCACATAGTGGTAATTATATGTGAATGTAATATGTTCTAGAGTAGGCACATGTAGCTAACTGTATGGTTTATGTAATATCTTCTAGAGTAGGCACATGTAGCTAACTGTATGGTTTATGTAATATCTTCTAGGGTAGGCACATGCAGCTAACTGTATGGTTTATGTAATATCTTCTAGAGTAGGCACATGTAGCTAACTGTATGGTTTATGTAATATCTTCTAGAGTAGGCACATGTAGCTAACTGTATAGTTTATGTAATATCTTCTGGAGTAGGCACATGTAGCTAACTGTGTGGTTTATGTAATATCTTCTAGAGTAGGCACATGTAGCTAACTGTATAGTTTATGTAATATCTTATGGAGTAGGCACATGTAGCAAACTGTATGGTTTATGTAATATCTTCTAGAGTAGGCACATGTAGCTAACTGTATGGTTTATGTAATATCTTCTAGAGTAGGCACATGTAGCTAACTGTATGGTTTATGTAATATCTTCTAGAGTAGGCACATGTAGCTAACTGTATGGTTTATGTAATATCTTCTAGAGTAGGCACATGTAGCTAACTGTGTGGTTTATGTAATATGTTCTAGAGTAGGCTAGCTGTATGGTTTATGTAATATCTTCTAGAGTAGGCACATTTAGCTAACTGTATGGTTTATGTAATATCTTCTAGAGTAGGCACATGTAGCTAACTGTATAGTTTATGTAATATCTTCTGGAGTAGGCACATGTAGCTAACTGTATGGTTTATGTAATATCTTCTAGAGTAGGCACATGTAGCTAACTGTATGGTTTATGTAATATCTTCTGGAGTAGGCACATGTAGCTAACTGTATAGTTTATGTAATATCTTCTAGAGTAGGCACATGTAGCTAACTGTATGGTTTATGTAATATCTTCTAGAGTAGGCTAACTGTATGGTTTATGTAATATCTTCTATAGTGGTCACATAGTGGTAATTATATGTGAATGTAATATGTTCTAGAGTAGGCACATGTAGCTAACTGTATGGTTTATGTAATATCTTCTAGAGTAGGCACATGTAGCTAACTGTGTGGTTTATGTAATATCTTCTAGAGTAGGCACATGTAGCTAACTGTATGGTTTATGTAATATCTTCTAGAGTAGGCACATGTAGCTAACTGTATGGTTTATGTAATATCTTCTAGAGTAGGCACATGTAGCTAACTGTATGGTTTATGTAATATCTTCTAGAGTAGGCACATGTAGCTAACTGTATGGTTTATGTAATATCTTCTAGAGTAGGCACATGTAGCTAACTGTATAGTTTATGTAATATGTTCTAGAGTAGGCACATGTAGCTAACTGTATGGTTTATGTAATATCTTCTAGAGTAGGCATATGTAGCTAACTGTGTGGTTTATGTAATATGTTCTAGAGTAGGCTAACTGTATGGTTTATGTAATATCTTCTAGAGTAGGCTAACTGTATGGTTTATGTAATATCTTCTATAGTGGTCACATAGTGGTAATTATATGTGAATGTAATATGTTCTAGAGTAGGCACATGTAGCTAACTGTATGGTTTATGTAATATCTTCTAGAGTAGGCACATGTAGCTAACTGTATGGTTTATGTAATATCTTCTAGAGTAGGCACATGTAGCTAACTGTATGGTTTATGTAATATCTTCTAGAGTAGGCACATGTAGCTAACTGTATAGTTTATGTAATATCTTCTGGAGTAGGCACATGTAGCTAACTGTGTGGTTTATGTAATATCTTCTAGAGTAGGCACATGTAGCTAACTGTATGGTTTATGTAATATCTTCTAGAGTAGGCACATGTAGCTAACTGTATGGTTTATGTAATATCTTCTAGAGTAGGCACATGTAGCTAACTGTATGGTTTATGTAATATCTTCTAGAGTAGGCTAACTGTATGGTTTATGTAATATCTTCTAGAGTAGGCACATGTAGCTAACTGTGTGGTTTATGTAATATATTCTAGAGTAGGCTAACTGTATGGTTTATGTAATATCTTCTAGAGTAGGCACATGTAGCTAACTGTATGGTTTATGTAATATCTTCTAGAGTAGGCACATGTAGCTAACTGTGTGGTTTATGTAATATCTTCTAGAGTAGGCACATGTAGCTAACTGTATAGTTTATGTAATATCTTCTGGAGTAGGCACATGTAGCTAACTGTATGGTTTATGTAATATCTTCTAGAGTAGGCACATGTAGCTAACTGTATGGTTTATATAATATCTTCTAGAGTAGGCACATGTAGCTAACTGTATGGTTAATGTATTATCTTCTAGAGTAGGCACATGTAGCTAACTGTATGGTTAATGTAATATCTTCTAGAGTAGGCACATGTAGCTAACTGTATGGTTAATGTAATATCTTCTGGAGTAGGCACATGTAGCTAACTGTATAGTTTATGTAATATCTTCTAGAGTAGGCACATGTAGCTAACTGTATGGTTTATGTAATATCTTCTAGAGTAGGCTAACTGTATGGTTTATGTATTATCTTCTATAGTGGTCACATAGTGGTAATTATATGTGAATGTAATATGTTCTAGAGTAGGCACATGTAGCTAACTGTATGGTTTATGTAATATCTTCTAGAGTAGGCACATGTAGCTAACTGTGTGGTTTATGTAATATCTTCTAGAGTAGGCACATGTAGTTAACTGTATGGTTTATGTAATATCTTCTAGAGTAGGCACATGTAGCTAACTGTATGGTTTATGTAATATCTTCTAGAGTAGGCACATGTAGCTAACTGTATAGTTTATGTAATATCTTCTAGAGTAGGCACATGTAGCTAACTGTATAGTTTATGTAATATCTTCTAGAGTAGGCACATGTAGCTAACTGTATAGTTTATGTAATATCTTCTGGAGTAGGCACATGTAGCTAACTGTATGGTTTATGTAATATCTTCTAGAGTAGGCACATGTAGCTAACTGTATGGTTTATGTAATATCTTCTAGAGTAGGCACATGTAGCTAACTGTATGGTTTATGTAATATCTTCTAGAGTAGGCACATGTAGCTAACTGTATGGTTTATGTAATATCTTCTGGAGTAAGCAAACTGTATGGTTTATGTAATATGTTCTAGTGTAGTCACAGGGTGGTAATTATATGTGAATGTAATATCTTCTAGAGTAGGCACATGTAGCTAATTGTATGGTTTATGTAATATCTTCTAGAGTAGGCTAACTGTATGGTTTATGTATTATCTTCTATAGTGGTCACATAGTGGTAATTATATGTGAATGTAATATGTTCTAGAGTAGGCACATGTAGCTAACTGTATGGTTTATGTAATATCTTCTAGAGTAGGCACATGTAGCTAACTGTGTGGTTTATGTAATATCTTCTAGAGTAGGCACATGTAGCTAACTGTATGGTTTATGTAATATCTTCTAGAGTAGGCACATGTAGCTAACTGTATGGTTTATGTAATATCTTCTAGAGTAGGCACATGTAGCTAACTGTATGGTTTATGTAATATCTTCTAGAGTAGGCACATGTAGCTAACTGTATGGTTTATGTAATATCTTCTAGAGTAGGCACATGTAGCTAACTGTATAGTTTATGTAATATCTTCTGGAGTAGGCACATGTAGCAGCTAACTGTATGGTTTATGTAATATCTTCTAGAGTAGGCACATGTAGCTAACTGTATGGTTTATGTAATATCTTCTAGAGTAGGCACATGTAGCTAACTGTGTGGTTTATGTAATATGTTCTAGAGTAGGCTAACTGTATTTTTTATGTAATATCTTCTAGAGTAGGCTAACTATATGGTTTATGTAATATCTTCTATAGTGGTCACATAGTGGTAATTATATGTGAATGTAATATGTTCTAGAGTAGGCACATGTAGCTAACTGTATGGTTTATGTAATATCTTCTAGAGTAGGCACATGTAGCTAACTGTATGGTTTATGTAATATCTTCTAGGGTAGGCACATGCAGCTAACTGTATGGTTTATGTAATATCTTCTAGAGTAGGCACATGTAGCTAACTGTATGGTTTATGTAATATCTTCTAGAGTAGGCACATGTAGCTAACTGTATAGTTTATGTAATATCTTCTGGAGTAGGCACATGTAGCTAACTGTGTGGTTTATGTAATATCTTCTAGAGTAGGCACATGTAGCTAACTGTATAGTTTATGTAATATCTTATGGAGTAGGCACATGTAGCTAACTGTATGGTTTATGTAATATGTTCTAGAGTAGGCACATGTAGCTAACTGTATGGTTTATGTAATATCTTCTAGAGTAGGCACATGTAGCTAACTGTATGGTTTATGTAATATCTTCTAGAGTAGGCACATGTAGCTAACTGTATGGTTTATGTAATATCTTCTAGAGTAGGCACATGTAGCTAACTGTGTGGTTTATGTAATATGTTCTAGAGTAGGCTAGCTGTATGGTTTATGTAATATCTTCTAGAGTAGGCACATTTAGCTAACTGTATGGTTTATGTAATATCTTCTAGAGTAGGCACATGTAGCTAACTGTATAGTTTATGTAATATCTTCTGGAGTAGGCACATGTAGCTAACTGTATGGTTTATGTAATATCTTCTAGAGTAGGCACATGTAGCTAACTGTATGGTTTATGTAATATCTTCTGGAGTAGGCACATGTAGCTAACTGTATAGTTTATGTAATATCTTCTAGAGTAGGCACATGTAGCTAACTGTATGGTTTATGTAATATCTTCTAGAGTAGGCTAACTGTATGGTTTATGTAATATCTTCTATAGTGGTCACATAGTGGTAATTATATGTGAATGTAATATGTTCTAGAGTAGGCACATGTAGCTAACTGTATGGTTTATGTAATATCTTCTAGAGTAGGCACATGTAGCTAACTGTGTGGTTTATGTAATATCTTCTAGAGTAGGCACATGTAGCTAACTGTATGGTTTATGTAATATCTTCTAGAGTAGGCACATGTAGCTAACTGTATGGTTTATGTAATATCTTCTAGAGTAGGCACATGTAGCTAACTGTATGGTTTATGTAATATCTTCTAGAGTAGGCACATGTAGCTAACTGTATGGTTTATGTAATATCTTCTAGAGTAGGCACATGTAGCTAACTGTATAGTTTATGTAATATGTTCTAGAGTAGGCACATGTAGCTAACTGTATGGTTTATGTAATATCTTCTAGAGTAGGCACATGTAGCTAACTGTATGGTTTATGTAATATCTTCTAGAGTAGGCACATGTAGCTAACTGTGTGGTTTATGTAATATGTTCTAGAGTAGGCTAACTGTATGGTTTATGTAATATCTTCTAGAGTAGGCTAACTGTATGGTTTATGTAATATCTTCTATAGTGGTCACATAGTGGTAATTATATGTGAATGTAATATGTTCTAGAGTAGGCACATGTAGCTAACTGTATGGTTTATGTAATATCTTCTAGAGTAGGCACATGTAGCTAACTGTATGGTTTATGTAATATCTTCTAGAGTAGGCACATGTAGCTAACTGTATGGTTTATGTAATATCTTCTAGAGTAGGCACATGTAGCTAACTGTATGGTTTATGTTATATCTTCTAGAGTAGGCACATGTAGCTAACTGTATAGTTTATGTAATATCTTCTGGAGTAGGCACATGTAGCTAACTGTGTGGTTTATGTAATATCTTCTAGAGTAGGCACATGTAGCTAACTGTATGGTTTATGTAATATCTTCTAGAGTAGGCACATGTAGCTAACTGTATGGTTTATGTAATATCTTCTAGAGTAGGCACATGTAGCTAACTGTATGGTTTATGTAATATCTTCTAGAGTAGGCTAACTGTATGGTTTATGTAATATCTTCTAGAGTAGGCACATGTAGCTAACTGTGTGGTTTATGTAATATATTCTAGAGTAGGCTAACTGTATGGTTTATGTAATATCTTCTAGAGTAGGCACATGTAGCTAACTGTATGGTTTATGTAATATCTTCTAGAGTAGGCACATGTAGCTAACTGTGTGGTTTATGTAATATCTTCTAGAGTAGGCACATGTAGCTAACTGTATAGTTTATGTAATATCTTCTGGAGTAGGCACATGTAGCTAACTGTATGGTTTATGTAATATCTTCTAGAGTAGGCACATGTAGCTAACTGTATGGTTTATATAATATCTTCTAGAGTAGGCACATGTAGCTAACTGTATGGTTAATGTATTATCTTCTAGAGTAGGCACATGTAGCTAACTGTATGGTTTATGTAATATCTTCTAGAGTAGGCACATGTAGCTAACTGTGTGGTTTATGTAATATGTTCTAGAGTAGGCACATGTAGCTAACTGTATGGTTAATGTAATATCTTCTAGAGTAGGCACATGTAGCTAACTGTATGGTTAATGTAATATCTTCTGGAGTAGGCACATGTAGCTAACTGTATAGTTTATGTAATATCTTCTAGAGTAGGCACATGTAGCTAACTGTATGGTTTATGTAATATCTTCTAGAGTAGGCTAACTGTATGGTTTATGTATTATCTTCTATAGTGGTCACATAGTGGTAATTATATGTGAATGTAATATGTTCTAGAGTAGGCACATGTAGCTAACTGTATGGTTTATGTAATATCTTCTAGAGTAGGCACATGTAGCTAACTGTGTGGTTTATGTAATATCTTCTAGAGTAGGCACATGTAGTTAACTGTATGGTTTATGTAATATCTTCTAGAGTAGGCACATGTAGCTAACTGTATGGTTTATGTAATATCTTCTAGAGTAGGCACATGTAGCTAACTGTATAGTTTATGTAATATCTTCTAGAGTAGGCACATGTAGCTAACTGTATAGTTTATGTAATATCTTCTAGAGTAGGCACATGTAGCTAACTGTATAGTTTATGTAATATCTTCTGGAGTAGGCACATGTAGCTAACTGTATGGTTTATGTAATATCTTCTAGAGTAGGCACATGTAGCTAACTGTATGGTTTATGTAATATCTTCTAGAGTAGGCACATGTAGCTAACTGTATGGTTTATGTAATATCTTCTGGAGTAAGCAAACTGTATGGTTTATGTAATATGTTCTAGTGTAGTCACAGGGTGGTAATTATATGTGAATGTAATATCTTCTAGAGTAGGCACATGTAGCTAATTGTATGGTTTCTATATGTTCTACTGCAGTCACATGTAGTTAACTGCATGTGTGTAAGTGTGTGAAGCCAGTGTCATTGTTCTTGTGAATTGATATTAGTTGATAACACTTTTAGCTACACAGTTGATGTGATCAGATTTGAGTGTATAACCGTAGACTACACAAAAATTACTGCTGAGGTGGGGCAGTATGCACAAATGATTTCTGGTTGAGCTCTGCAAGGAAAAAATCAGGAATACAGGTTTCTCCTACCCCATAGAAGTCTGTGGTCAGAGACTGTACCAGTCCTGTGTTTCTGTTATACCATGGCATGAGAGATAGACAGGACAGTCCTACTGGTCTCTGATAGCACAGCCCATGATGAACAGGAGGTCCAGTATAGGACAGTCAAAGCATCAGTGTACAGGTCATGATGATTCCTGGAGTGAGCCCAGAACTAGTGCATCTCGTGTTGGCTCTGCATTAATGCAAGTCTCCATGGACTGCCCATTGATCCTGTCATTCCTGGAGTGAGCCCAGAACTAAAGCACCACGTGTTGGCTCTGCATTAATGCAAGTCTCCATGGACTGCCCATTGATCCTGTCATTCCTGGAGTGAGCCCAGAACTAGAGCATCACGTGTTGGCTCTGCATTAATGTAAGTCTCCATGGACTGCCCATTGATCCTGTCATTCCTGGAGTGAGCCCAGAACTAGAGCATCACGTGTTGGCTCTGCATTAATGCAAGTCTCCATGGACTGCCCATTGATCCTGTCATTCCTGGAGTGAGCCCAGAACTAGAGCATATCGTGTTGGCTCTGCATTAATGCAAGTCTCCATGGACTGCCCATTGATCCTGTCATTCCTGGAGTGAGCCCAGAACTAGAGCATCTCGTGTTGGCTCTGCATTAATGCAAGTCTCCATGGATGGCATGGAGTGCCCATGTTTTGACCATGTCATTCCAGGAGGGCCAGATGACATGTGCATGGTTGTTCTGGGTGGAATTGATGAGGTACATTCCCTGTTAGAGGAATTGGTGGGGTACATTCCCCGGTAGAAGAATTGGTGAGGTACATTCCCTGTTAGAAGAATTGGACAGTGGGATGCTCTAGAAGCTACCCTGAGAGGCTCACAGAGTTAAGAAATGCCTGGAATATGTCAGTTGCAAACAATTATAAATATCACAGCTCTGCTGTAAACAGATACAGCATACATATCATACAGTAATAAACAAAATACTGGATGAATGCACAAGAAGAAGAAGAAGCAGCTGCAGTAGCAGAAGAAGCAGCAGTAGAAGAAGAAGAAAAAGAAGACTGCACAGAATAGAGAGATGTATGTGAGGCAGTCACCAGTTTGTCCTCATCCCTAACTGTTGTGGTTTCTAGTCTCATGATGACAATTTTCCCAGATGTATTTCTCGTATTTGAAGCTCTCAAACATAAAACATCACTTTTATTGCAGTGAGGAGAGAGATTCCAGATTTATTGCCAGCAAGATGGCTGTCATAACTGTCATGCGGTCATGGCCAGGTAGGACTTTTTTACGTTTAAATAATACGGGCTTTGGTTGCATAACTGCTGGCACATGATCCTGAGTTGGGTAGCCAGGAATGATTTATGCCAGTGCCACCCTGGGAGTCGCAGTGGCTCAGTGGCCAGCAGGTGTGCCTGGCAGCCCAGTGGGTATGTGGTTGAATCCCGGGACCAGGTGGAGCCAGCCTGACATGGTGAGAGGTGAAGGCAGCCGGCATGGTATCTATCGCAGCACCCATCATGTGCCGACTGGTGTGTACAAATATGGTATCTATCACAGCACCCATCATGTGCCGACTGGTGTGTACAAATATGGTATCTATCACAGCACCCATCATGTGCCGACTGGTGTGTACAAATATGGTATCTATCACAGCACCCATCATGTGCTGCCTGGTGTGTACAAATATGGTATCTATCACAGCACCCATCATGTACTGCCTGGTGTGTACAAATATGGTATCTGTCACAGCACCCATCATGTGCCGCCTGGTGTGTACAAATATGGTATCTGTCACAGCACCCATCATGTGCCGACTGGTGTGTACAAATATGGTATCTATCACAGCACCCATCATGTGCCGACTGGTGTGTACAAATATGGTATCTATCACAGCACCCATCATGTGCCGCCTGGTGTGTACAAATATGGTATCTATCACAGCACCCATCATGTGCCGCCTGGTGTGTACAAATATGGTATCTATCACAGCACCCATCATGTGCTGCCTGGTGTGTACAAATATGGTATCTATCACAGCACCCATCATGTGCTGCCTGGTGTGTACAAATATGGTATCTATCACAGCACCCATCATGTGCCGCCTGGTGTGTACAAATATGGTATCTGTCACAGCACCCATCATGTGCCGCCTGGTGTGTACAAATATGGTATCTGTCACAGCACCCATCATGTGCCGCCTGGTGTGTACAAATATGGTATCTATCACAGCACCCATCATGTGCTGACTGGTGTGTACAAATATGGTATCTATCACAGTACCCATCATGTGGCTGCCTGGTGTGTACAAATATGGTATCTATCACAGTACCCTTCATGTGGCTGCCTGGTGTGTACAAATATGGTATCTATCACAGCACCCATCATGTGCTGCCTGGTGTGTACAAATATGGTATCTATCACAGCACCCATCATGTGCTGCCTGGTGTGTACAAATATGGTATCTATCACAGCACCCATCATGTGCTGCCTGGTGTGTACAAATATGGTATCTGTCACAGCACCCATCATGTGCTGCCTGGTGTGTACAAATATGGTATCTGTCACAGCACCCATCATGTGCTGCCTGGTGTGTACAAATATGGTATCTATCACAGCACCCATCATGTGCTGCCTGGTGTGTACAAATATGGTATCTGTCACAGCACCCATCATGTGCTGCCTGGTGTGTACAAATATGGTATCTGTCACAGCACCCATCATGTGCTGCCTGGTGTGTACAAATATGGTATCTGTCACAGCACCCATCATGTGCTGCCTGGTGTGTACAAATATGGTATCTATCACAGCACCCACCATGTGCTGCCTGGTGTGTACAAATATGGTATCTATCACAGCACCCACCATGTGCTGCCTGGTGTGTACAAATATGGTATCTATCACAGCACCCACCATGTGCTGCCTGGTGTGTACAAATATGGTATCTATCACAGCACCCATCATGTGCTGCCTGGTGTGTACAAATATGGTATCTATCACAGCACCCATCATGTGCTGCCTGGTGTGTACAAATATGGTATCTATCACAGCACCCATCATGTGCTGCCTGGTGTGTACAAATATGGTATCTATCACAGCACCCATCATGTGCTGCCTGGTGTGTACAAATATGGTATCTGTCACAGCACCCATCATGTGCTGCCTGGTGTGTACAAATATGGTATCTGTCACAGCACCCATCATGTGCTGCCTGGTGTGTACAAATATGGTATCTGTCACAGCACCCATCATGTGCTGCCTGGTGTGTACAAATATGGTATCTATCACAGCACCCATCATGTGCTGCCTGGTGTGTACAAATATGGTATCTATCACAGCATCCATCATGTGCTGCCTGGTGTGTACAAATATGGTATCTATCACAGCACCCATCATGTGCTGCCTGGTGTGTACAAATATGGTATCTATCACAGCACCCATCATGTGGCTGCCTGGTGTGTACAAATATGGTATCTATCACAGCAAACATCATGTGCTGCCTGGTGTGTACAAATATGGTATCTATCACAGCACCCATCATGTGCTGCCTGGTGTGTACAAATATGGTATCTATCACAGCACCCATCATGTGCTGCCTGGTGTGTACAACTATGGTATCTATCACAGCACCCATCATGTGCTGCCTGGTGTGTACAAATATGGTATCTATCACAGCACCCATCATGTGCTGCCTGGTGTGTACAAATATGGTATCTATCACAGCACCCATCATGTGCTGCCTGGTGTGTACAAATATGGTATCTGTCACAGCACCCATCATGTGCTGCCTGGTGTGTACAAATATGGTATCTATCACAGCACCCATCATGTGCTGCCTGGTGTGTACAAATATGGTATCTATCACAGCACCCATCATGTGCTGCCTGGTGTGTACAAATATGGTATCTATCACAGCACCCATCATGTGCTGCCTGGTGTGTACAAATATGGTATCTATCACAGCACCCATCATGTGCTACCTGGTGTGTACAAATATGGTATCTATCACAGCACCCATCATGTGCTGCCTGGTGTGTACAAATATGGTATCTATCACAGCACCCATCATGTGCTGCCTGGTGTGTACAAATATGGTATCTATCACAGCACCCATCATGTGCTGCCTGGTGTGTACAAATATGGGGCTAGCACCATTTACTTACCATGCCTTAGGGTGTAGTTTTGTGTGTACAGCCTGGAGGTGATCCCACTTGATGGACCAGGTGTGGTTTGTGATGTTTGTACAGCCTGGAGGTGATTCCCACTTGATGGACCAGGTGTGGATTGTGATGTTTGTACAGCCTGGAGGTGATTCCCACTTGACTAGGCACAGGGACTAGGTTACTTTCTCAATGTTCTGGACACTTGTCAGGGTGGGGTTGGTGTGGTTATGTTTGTACAGCCAGGAGTTAATCCAGTGTATTCCATCTGCAGTATCTCATATTTATGTGTGTTAGTGTATCCCATCACTGATCTATCTCGTAGTCCTTTAACATTGTTGGGTCTATATCCATTTGGGTCAGTCCGATTATACTTCTTAGCTTTTCTATGAGCAGTATGAAAATCCCCTGCCGGCTTGCTAGGCCAGTCGCAGGTTTCAGACAAAAATCTGACCAAGGGGAGTCTTGGAAGCAGAAGAAGAGGCCGACCATGTAAAAGATGGACAGAGGAAATAGCAGAGTCCATGGGAATCTCGATACATGAAGCCCATGAAAAAGGCACTCTCCTGCTGTTTATACTTCATCTCAACACCGCAAGGTACAAGAGGAACAAGATGAGATGAGTGTATTCCATGTGTAGTGTCTGATATTTATTCCATGTGCAATATTTCATATTTATGATGAAGGGTAGCATTTGTTGGTGACACAATATCCACTCTGACCCACAGGTCTGATCCGACTGTGTCACCCGGATGGCTCGGGCATGCAGTCTCTGATAGGCATCCTCTACCTCCCTTACGTAGAAATCAGAGTAAGTTGTGTGGTGAAGTGTTGCATGTCTCTTCATTGTGGTGAAGTGTTGCATTTACTCTTCATTGTGGTGAAGTGTTGCATGTACTCTTCATTGTGGTGAAGTGTTGCATGTCTCTTCATTGTGGTGAAGTGTTACATTTACTCTTCATTGTGGTGAAGTGTTGCATGTACTCTTCATTGTGGTGAAGTGTTGCATGTCTCTTCATTGTGGTGAAGTGTTGCATGTACTCTTCATTGTGGTGAAGTGTTGCGTTTCTCTTCACTATTGTCTGGTACATAAACATAGACAGCGTGAGGGTAACCATTGAAGCTCTTAGAATATGGTTACACAGACAAATATTCTGACAGGAGAGGAAAACGACGAAGTATTACGAAAACGGATTGAAGACAACCTGACTGTATGAGATCGAGGTCGGACAATTAAAATACTTCAGCCATACAGAGACACAGCTCTTTGTTACAGTATGTGCTGGAGGGAACATACAGGGCAGCATGCCAGAGGCAGACAGCGTCACACATATCACTTCTGTGGGACATACAGGGGAGCATGCAAGAGGCAGACAGTGTCACACATGTCACTTCTGTGGGACGTACAGGGCAGCATACAAGAGGCAGACAGTGTCACACATGTCACTTCTGTGGGACATACAGGGGAGCATGCAAGAGGCAGACAGTGTCACACATGTCACTTCTGTGGGACGTACAGGGCAGCATACAAGAGGCAGACAGTGTCACACATGTCACTTCTGTGGGATGTACAGGGGAGCATGCAAGAGGCAGACAGTGTCACATATGTCACTTCTGTGGGATGTACAGGGCAGCATACAAGAGGCAGACAGTGTCACACATGTCACTTCTGTGGGATGTACAGGGGAGCATGCAAGAGGCAGACAGTGTCACACATGTCACTTCTGTGGGATATACAGGGGAGCATGCAAGAGGCAGACAGTGTCACACATGTCACTTCTGTGGGATGTACAGGGGAGCATACAAGAGGCAGACAGTGTCACACATGTCACTTCTGTGGGACGTACAGGGCAGCATACAAGAGGCAGACAGTGTCACACATGTCACTTCTGAGGGATGTACAGGGCAGCATACAAGAGGCAGACAGTGTCACACATGTCACTTCTGTGGGACGTACAGGGCAGCATACAAGAGGCAGACAGTGTCACACATGTCACTTCTGTAGGACGTACAGGGCAGCATACAAGAGGCAGACAGTGTCACACCTGTCACTTCTGTGGGACATACAGGGCAGCATACAAGAGGCAGACAGTGTCACACCTGTCACTTCTGTGGGATGTACAGGGGAGCATACAAGAGGCAGACAGTGTCACACATGCATGGACAACATCCCTCACTTCTGTGGGACATTCAGGGGAGCATGCAAGAGGCAGACAGTGTCACACATGTCACTTCTGTGGGACATACAGGGCAGCATACAAGAGGCAGACAGTGTCACACATGTCACTTCTGTGGGACATACAGGGCAGCATACAAGAGGCAGACAGTGTCACACATGTCACTTCTGTGGGATGTACAGGGGAGCATACAAGAGGCAGACAGTGTCACACATGTCACTTCTGTGGGACGTACAGGGCAGCATACAAGAGGCAGACAGTGTCACACATGTCACTTCTGTGGGACATACAGGGCAGCATACAAGAGGCAGACAGTGTCACACATGTCACTTCTGTGGGACGTACAGGGGAGCATACAAGAGGCAGACAGTGTCACACATGCATGGACAACATCCCTCACTTCTGTGGAACTGTGCAACCTTTCCTCACATGGGTTTGCCAAATTATTGCCTACAGTTATGTTTATTGGAGGGAAGGAAACAATAAAATAATTATTTCCAGCTGTCTGGCACTTGCAATCGGCGTTCCTGGAACTTTCAATTAAAGTCCTTGCTTCTTAGTATATCAGGGAAAACTACTCCCAAATATTTGTAATGTAGGGGGAAATTACTCTGAAATATTTGTAAACTTGTTATAATTGGAATCACAATTTTCAATGTAAAAAGTGTCATTATTTCAATAGTTTGCACCATTTTGTGGCCATGTTGTATTAGGTATTTTGTGTATTTGCAGTACAGGGGCAGTGATGCACATTTCCTTGGCTTATTATACTACGTTGCTTTGTTTGCTTGATTTGGTTGGTGTTCAGCAGAAGCGATTGTTCTCATGAATGTTTTATCCTCTACACAGAAATATATCTTAGAAGTGATATCTGACCTGTTTCGTCTCGATTTGCCTGTGTGGACTGACGATTTTGCCACAGCATTTTCCAGTGTGGGTGAGTTAGTTGCTCTGTTATGTTTGTACCAATGTCTGTCATGCCAAATTCTGTTATCTTCATTTTTTCATTTATTCTGTTAAGACCAGGGGCGGTATACATTTGTTGACATGATACACTGTTCAGTATTATAATCCTTATTTCAGTGATCTTGTCTCAATAAATGCTGTCAACATAAAACATGTCGCATGTTCTGGGCAGGGTGTTGCAGTCAACCCCATGTTTATGTTCAGGGTTTAACAGGCCAGAGGATCCACTTAATTGCACTGGGTTTTATCCCATGTGGCTCGGTCTCTTTCCGCTTTGTGACCTACTGAAAACGTCACGTAGAGCACAAACTCCATAGCTCCAGCGATGGTCTCTAGAAGTCTCCGAGAAAATTCCACTCATTAGCTGAATGTTGCGGACCGGAATTGAACCCATAACCTTCGGATGTACCCAAGAATCAAGTTTGGTGTTTCCTCTTCTACCCTGGGGTGTAGATCTACCCAACAATCTAGTTTGGTGTTTCCTCTTCTACCACAGGGTGTAGATCTACCCAACAATCTAGTTTGTTGTTTCCTCTTCTACCCTGGGATGTAGATCTACCCAACAATCAAGTTTGGTGTTTCCTCTTCTACCACAGGGTGTAGATCTACCCAACAATCAAGTTTGGTGTTTTCTCTTCTACCACAGGGTGTAGATCTACCCAACAATCAAGTTTGGTGTTTCCTCTTCTACCCTGGGGGTGTAGATCTACCCAACAATCAAGTTTGGTGTTTCCTCTTCTACCACAGGGTGTAGATCTACCCAACAATCAAGTTTGGTGTTTCCTCTTCTACCCTGGGGTGTAGATCTACCCAACAATCAAGTTTGGTGTTTCCTCTTCTACCCTGGGGTGTAGATCTACCCAACAATCTAGTTTGGTGTTTCCTCTTCTACCACAGGGTGTAGATCTATCCAACAATCAAGTTTGGTGTTTCCTCTTCTATCCTGGGATGTAGATCTACCCAATAATCAAGTTTGGTGTTTCCTCTTCTACCCTCGGATATAGATCTACCCAACAATCAAGTTTGGTGTTTCCTCTTCTACCACAGGGTGTAGATCTACCCAACAATCTAGTTTGGTGTTTCCTCTTCTACCTTGGGATGTAGATCTACCCAACAATCAAGTTTGGTGTTTCCTCTTCTACCCTGGGGTGTAGATCTACCCAACAATCAAGTTTGGTGTTTCCTCTTCTACCCTGGGATGTAGATCTACCCAACAATCTAGTTTGGTGTTTCCTCTTCTACCTTGCGATGTAGATCTACCCAACAATCAAGTTTGGTGTTTCCTCTTCTACCACAGGGTGTAGATCTACCCAACAATCAAGTTTGGTGTTTCCTCTTCTACCCTGGGATGTAGATCTACCCAACAATCAAGTTTGGTGTTTCCTCTTCTACCCTGGGATGTAGATCTACCCAACAATCTAGTTTGGTGTTTCCTCTTCTACCTTGCGATGTAGATCTACCCAACAATCAAGTTGGGTGTTTCCTCTTCTACCACAGGGTGTAGATCCACCCAACAATCAAGTTTGGTGTTTCCTCTTCTACCCTGGGGTGTAGATCTACCCAACAATCAAGTTTGGTGTTTCCTCTTCTACCCTGGGGTGTAGATCCACCCAACAATCAAGTTTGGTGTTTCCTCTTCTACCCTGGGGTGTAGATCTACCCAACAATCAAGTTTGGTGTTTCCTCTTCTACCCTGGGGTGTAGATCTACCCAACAATCAAGTTTGGTGTTTCCTCTTCTACCCTGGGGTGTAGATCTACCCAACAATCAAGTTTGGTGTTTCCTCTTCTACCCTGGGGTGTAGATCCACCCAACAATCAAGTTTGGTGTTTCCTCTTCTACCCTGGGGTGTAGATCTACCCAACAATCAAGTTTGGTGTTTCCTCTTCTACCCTGGGGTGTAGATCTACCCAACAATCAAGTTTGGTGTTTCCTCTTCTACCCTGGGGTGTAGATCTACCCAACAATCTAGTTTGGTGTTTCCTCTTCTACCCTGGGGTGTAGATCTACCCAACAATCTAGTTTGGTGTTTCCTCTTCTACCCTGGGGTGTAGATCTACCCAACAATCTAGTTTAGTGTTTCCTCTTCTACCTTGTGACCATGATTACACCTGGAGCTTGTGAGAGAGATTGTTGACTGCATGTTCACACCTGGGGCTTGTGAGAGAGATTGTTGACTGCATGTTCACACCTGGAGCTTGTGAGAGAGATTGTTGACTGCATGTTCACACCAGCACAGCTCAGCTGCGGGTTGTTGATGTTCTCATTGTATGACCCACAGATCCATGTGAGATGAAGGACTCTTGGAAGCTGACAGAAGGATTCGTTGCCGAGGAGGGCCGAGAGATACTGCCGCACATATCACAGACCAGGTCACTGAACATGCCAGGAGCATGGTGTTTCTGCTTGTGTTATTTGTTACGTGTCAGTACATGTTTTCAGTATTGCTTATTATGTGTGGGTTGTCTGTTTTTGTTGTTATTTGTCAGTAGGAGACTCTTTTATTATTGTTGGTTATGTGTATCTTGTGACAGACTGATGTGTATTATGATGTGTAACATGTTAATGATATTCTGTTTATATTATTCTAATATCTGTAATATCTTCTTCTTCTTCTTCAGCGTTCCGAGCCATTGAGGTTCTTTGCTGCAGATACAAGCCGTCTCCATTCGTCTCTCTGGTGGACCTTCTCTTGCCAGTCGTTGATTCCAAGTGCTTGTAGGTCTGTACATGTATTATCTCTCCACCGTCTTCTTGGTCTATCTCGGGGTCTACGGTCATTTATTTCCTGAGTGTAAGCGAGTTTTGTTTCCCTATTATCTTCCATTCTTTCTATATGCCCCAGCCATTGTAGTCTATTAGCCTTCATCATACCAGTGATTAGCGGGGACTTAAACAGATCATAAATGTCTTTGTTACTTCTTCTTTTCCACTCTCCACTTTGTGTATCCCTAATGGGTCCAAAGATGCGTCTTAAAATTTTGTTCTCAAAGGTTTGTAGCAAGGCTTCGTCTCCTTTCGTTGTACTCCAGGTTTCAGAGCCATACAGCACAACTGGTCTGATCAGTGTTTTGTATATTGTGATTTTGGTGTTATGAGATAGCGCCTTTGATTTTAGTAGATGTTGTAGTGCATAGTATATCTTATTTCCAGAGTTGATTCTAGTTTGTATTTCTTCCCTTATGATGTTGGAGCAGTTGAAGATTGTACCCAGGTATTTGTATGTTTCCGTTCTTTTAATGGTCATATTATCTATTTGTATGTGGCCAGAGTTTCTAGCCATTCCGTCTCTTGAAATTACCATATATTCTGTCTTATCTTGGTTGATGCCGGTCTCTCTGGCTGTGGGGTTACAACACTTTCTCTCTGTAATCCCGTTTATCACGCAGAGTCTCGCAGCGGAGCGAGAACTGAGGTGGTTCGACCCCCGCTCGTGACTTGCGGATACTGAGCCGGCCGCTCAGAAAGCAATGGCAAACTACTGAGCGTAATCTTGCCAAGAGATCAACAGACAGCTGAAAGATGCTGCTGTTGACAGCTAAGTCCTGTAAAAGGATACGCAAAACATCTTGGTTGATAACCAGCCCCATCTGTTGGGCTTTTCCCTTTAAGTGAGTCAATATTTCCAATGTCTTTTGTTCACTTTGCCCTATAATATCTATATCATCTGCATAACCAAGCAGCTTGGATGTTCCTCCAATATCACATTCCTCCTTTACCTTCCTTACAACTTTCTCTAGAGCCAGATTGAAGAGTAGCGGCGATAGTGCATCACCCTGTTTCAAGCCAGATGTTATTTGGAAGGGGTCTGATTTCCTGCCTTTATGTGTTACTATATTATAAGTATCTTCCATGCATAGTCTGGTCATGTTGATTAACTTCCTTGGTATTCCAAATTCCTGCATAGCATTCCATAGACTATTCCTATGGACACTATCATAAGCCTTTTTAAAATCCACAAAAATGTTATGGAGATCTCTTTTATATTCCCAATGTTTCTCGGCTATTTGTCGTAAGATAAATATCTGATCTATTGTTGATCTGTTTTGTCTAAAACCCGCCTGGTAGTCACCTAATATGTCTTCTGAATATGGTTTTAGTCTATTTAGTAATACTGCGGATAGTATCTTATAGCTTGTGGACAGTAGTGATATTCCTCTATAATTTCCACATTGGAACTTGTCTCCTTTCTTAAAGATAGGTATCAATAATGACTCTTTCCAGTCATGGGGTAATTCTTCTGTCCTCCAGATTTTTATTATTAGTTCGTATAGCTTTAGATGTAATGCATGGCCACCTGCCTTTATAAATTCAGCAGCAATTCCATCAGTCCCAGTTGCCTTATTGTTTTTAAGTCGTGTGATTAGATATAGGATTTCTTCAAATGTAGGTTCTTCAATGCAAAACACCCGGTCCAGACAGCGTCACAACAGAAATGATTAATGCTTTAGAAGAATATGGAATAGATAAAGTTACCAGTCTGCTTAATACAATATATGATACTGGAAATATACCTCATGAGTTATGTAATTCTGTATTTATTGCAATCCCAAAGAAATCAGGAGCCTTGGAATGTGATCAACATCGAACAATTAGTATAATGAGTCACATCACGAAGATTTTGCTAAGAATTATCATGCAAAGAGTTAGGAGGAAAATACAACCTGAAATAGGAGAAGAACAATGTGGGTTTGTGGAAGGCAAGGGTACAGTAAATGCTGTGTATATACTGAGAAACATAATCGAACGTTCTATAGAAGTAAACAAAGATCTACACCTTTGCTTTATTGACTACACAAAGGCTTTTGATAAAGTGAGACATGTCAACATGATAAGGATGCTTGAAGATCTACAAATTGATGGAAAAGATCTTAGACTTGTAAAAAACATATATTGGAAACAACAAGCTGCCATAAGAGTTGATAATGAAGTAAGCCAATATCAGCCTATTAAAAGGGGTGTGAGACAGGGATGTGTAATGTCTCCAGATCTGTTTTCCCTGTACAGTGAAAGTATTTTCAGAAATATTGAAGATATGGAAGGAATCAACATTGGGGGACGATGCATCAATAACATTAGATATGCAGATGATACAGTCTTGATTGCAGACAATGAACAGGACCTGCAACATTTAGTAGATGCGATTGTTACACACAGTGAACAACTAGGGTTAGAATTAAATTGTAAAAAGACACAGATTATGGTCGTCACTAGGAAGGACGAAATACCACAATGTAATATACAAGTAAATGGGAATATTCTTCAACAAGTGAGCAGGTACAATTATCTCGGAACAGTAATAACATCTGATGGGAGATGCCTTGAAGAGATTAGAACAAGAATCGCCATGGCAAAAGTAGCCTTTAGCAAGATGAAAAACATACTGACCAATAAAAAGATGTCAATTGAAACGAGAAAAAGAGTGTTGAGATGCTACATAGAACCTGTACTTTTATATGGATGTGAAGCTTGGACAATGAGCAGCCAGGCTGAAAAACATCTGATGGCTGTAGAAATGTGGTTTCTGAGGAAAATGCAAAGAATACCATGGACAGCCAGAAAGACCAATGAACAAGTCCTTCAAGAAACAAATGAAGATCGTAAACTCATCAGAGACATTAGACGTAGACAGTCACAATTTTTTGGGCATGTTATGAGAAGAAATGATTTGGAGAACTTGGTGACAACTGGTAAGATCGAGGGGAACAGACCAAGGGGAAGACCTAGAAACAAGTATCTGGATGGCTTGGCCTTGTGGCATGGTCGAGACAGAAACACGGAACTGATCCACGACTCTGTTGATCGAGTGAGATGGCAGAACATGACCGCCCACGCTTACCGGCAAGGCACATGATGGATGGATGGAGGTTCTTCAATTTGTGGTTCGCATGTTAGAACCTCTTCCTGTGGGAAAATGTGACTTGGAGCTTCACAATTTAGTAATTCAATAAAATATTCTTTCCATGTGTTGCACATTTCCTCATTGGTATTTATCATATTCCCATTTTTGTCTTTTAAACCATATGTGTTTTGTTGGTGCCCTCGTTTCATTGACTTCAGTTCTTTAAACAATTTTCTGGATTCATTTTTCTGGTGATTAGTTTCCATATCTTTGATTATATTACTCATATATTCTCGCTTCTGCTGTCTGACTATTTTTGTAGCCTCTTTACATTCATTTCTATAATGCTCTTCCTTTTGGATGTTATTGATGTCATTTAACCATACATGTCTGACATTCTTCTTCCTAATGACTGCTTCTTCACATTTTTGATTGAACCATCTGTTCTTTCTATGCGTGGTTAACACACCGAGACATTCTTCTGCGGTAGACTGAATTGTATTCTTGATGTTCAACCAAGTTTGGTCAACGCTTTCCTCCAAAGGGTTTTGCAGAGTTTCAAGTTTACATTTTATTTCATCTGTAAATTTCTCTTTGACTGTAATGTCTTGCAGTTTTTCTCTGTTATATGTTGGGTGTAATCTTTGTAATTTAGTATAGAAAGCTCTCTTAAGTTTTATTTTAAATTTTGCTCCAACGAGGAAGTGATCACTGTAGCACTCAGCTCCTCTATAACTTCTGACTTGCTGTATGTTTGATGTATTTCTGTTGTTAATTAAAATGTGATCTATTTGATTATAGGTTCTCTTGTCACATGATTTCCAAGTTTGTTTGTGTATATCCTTTCTTTGTAGTCTGGTACTGCTAATCTGCAGTCCTTTGGCTTCTGCCAGGTTGATGACTCTCCATCCATTATCATTTGAAGTTGTATGTAGGCTTTCCATACCGGCCACTTTTTTATTAGTTTGCTCTCTACCTATTTTTGCATTGAAGTCTCCCAGCACAATCAGGATGTCCTGTTTGGGGGTTTCTTCTATGACATCTTCCAGATCATTATAAAAGTCATCTTTAATATCATCTTCTTTCTCTTCAGTAGGTGCATGTACATTAATCATCGTTATATTTTTCCATTTACCTTTTATTCGTAATTTACTAATCCTGTCATTAAAAGCTTTAAAGTTTAAAACGTTCCCCCATAACTCTTTTTTGATGACAAATCCTGTTCCTAATTCATGTTTATTTTGGGTGTTTCCTCCATATATTATAATCTTTCCATTTTGCTCTAAAGTACCCTCTCCTGGCCACCTTATTTCTTGAATTGCTGTTATATCCATTTGATATTCATCCAGCTCCCGGGTTAGTTCTTCGGCCGCTCCAGCTCGATATAGTGTCCGTACATTCCATGTTCCAAATCTCAAAAGTCCATTAACGTTCCAAGGTCGTTGTCCAGATAAGTCAGTCCGGTATCGAGGCTCATGTATTTGTTTCGTAACAAAGAAAGGTTTTTACAAAGGTGGGGATGTTAACCCCACGCTTCAACCCCCAACCTGGAGGACCAGGGTGTTTCTCTTTGTCTGTTCTCTACTCTTTGACCTGTCCCGGCTTGGGAGGCCCTACTGGTAGCTACGCTACCGCCGGCATAGCTCTCAGGGTCATTGAGAAACTCAAGCTCCCCCACCACGACAAGGTGGAAACAGCATCGGGGGAGAATATCTGTAATATATATCATTTAAATCTGGATTTTTAATTATTTGTTATGTGTGTAGTTTTTCTCTGGTAGTACAATTTATTGTTGTTTTAAGTGCAGCATGTTTGTAATGTTCTGAGTTGATCATTGTGGTTGTATGTATGTATTCATTCATTCATTCATTCAGTAGCATGTCCTTTGCAGAACCTCGCTCCCATAACAACCTTCCAGAAAACCTCTCGATCATAAGCAAGATGTCCCACATCCGATACACCCATCTGGAGATCATCCGCCACATCCTGCACCCATCTTCTCTTTGGCTTTCCTCTTCCTCTCTCCCCAGGCATATACGCCTCCATTATTGTTCTCTCCTAACTGTCGTGACGTTTCATGTGTATTACATGTAAAAAATTGTGTATGTATCTCCTGTATTCACCCAAGACATTGTAGTCATGTGTTAACATATCAAGAACAGTGTATGTATCTCCTGTATTCACCCGGACATTGTAGTCATGTGTTAACATGTCAAGAACAGTGTATGTATCTCCTGTGTTCATGCGAGAGATTGTAGTCATGTGTTAACATGTCAAGAATGGTGTATGTATCTCCTGTATTCATGCGAGAGATTGTAGTCATGTGTTAACATGTCAAGAACGATGTATGTATCTCCTGTATTCATGCGAGACATTGTAGTCATGTGTTAACATGTCAAGAACAGTGAACTCACTCGAGACTGTATTGGTAGGTGTGCCATAGAAGAGAACCTGGTGTGGCATTCAGACAGGGAACTTTGTTTCACAAACTGCTGTTTGTTGATGCAGACATACAACTGTACATATGACATGAGTGCTTCAAGAAGAATGTTTGTATTCAGAAGATGGATATTTTTGGAAATGACAAGCTATCAAATGTTTGATTGCCTCTAAATGATGGATATACTGTCAGTTGGGTCAGTTGTTGCCAGATTTTAAAATGTGTTGTTCGTTCCAGTTGTTGGACAGTACAAGGAATGAGAATGGAAAGGCATATGAAAAATGACCTCACTTTTGTGGTCAGCATGTGCGAATGAGCCAAAGATAGATAGTTTTGTCTCAGATACATGCGGCTGTTGTCCAGTGTTGGGGTTGGTAGTGACATCTTGATGCTGACTGCTGGTGATGTTTTTCTGGTTTGTACAGGCCAAATCTGATCGAGAACCACCTGGCCCTGCTGCTGTCTGCCTGGTTCACAGCTGGACTGTGTGAGGTAGGTGCCGAGTCTCTTTCTCTCTCTCTCTCTGTAGCTCAGAGTGGACTGTGTGGTAGGTGCCGAGTCTCTCTCTCTCTCTCTCTCTCTCTCTCTCTCTCTCTCTCTCTCTCTCTCTCTCTCTCTCTCTCTCTCTCTCTCTCTTTGTAGCTCAGAGTGGACTCTGTGAGGTGGGTGCCGAGTCTCTTTCTCTCTCTCTGTAGCTCAGAGTGGACTGTGTGAGGTGGGTACCGAGTCTCTCTCTCTCTCCCTGTAGCTCAGAGTGGACTGTGTGAGGTGAGTGTACATACACTAGTAATTATATCTGAACATGTCCTCTTGTACATACACTAGTAATTATATCTGAACATGTCCTCTTGTACATACACTAGTAATTATGTATGAACATGTCTTCTTGTATGTACACTTCTGATTATGTCTGAACATGTTGTCTTGTACATACACTAGTAAATTGATGAGAGTGAGTTCCCTTGGAGCAAGATGGTGGGACATTTCTTCGTCCCGTAAAATGGAACGTGTTTTTTCCGAAATGTTTATGGATTAAGTGTGTTTTTCGAGGTGAAATGGAGTTCGGACCGTGCAGCGGAGTTCGTGCACGCGTGCCCGGACTCCCTTCGGTGTATCATCGGCGCCCGGTGGCGATAATTAAGCCTAGTTAAGCCTAACACTAGTAATTATGTCTGAACATGTCTTCTTGTACATACACTTGAGATTATGTCTGAACATGTCTTCTTGTACATACACTTGAGATTATGTCTGAACATGTCTTCTTGTACATGCACCAGTAATTATGTCTGAACATGTCTTCTTGTACATACACCAGTAATTATGTCTGAACATGTCTTCTTGTGCATACACCAGTAATTATGTCTGAACATGTCTTCTTGTGCATACACCAGTAATTATGTCTGAACATGTCTTCTTGTGCATACACCAGTAATTATGTCTGAACATGTCTTCTTGTGCATACACCAGTAATTATGTCTGAACATGTCTTCTTGTGCATACACCAGTAATTATGTCTGAACATGTCTTCTTGTGCATACACCAGTAATTATGTCTGAACATGTCTTCTTGTGCATACACCAGTAATTATGTCTGAACATGTCTTCTTGTGCATACACCAGTAATTATGTCTGAACATGTCTTCTTGTGCATACACCAGTAATTATGTCTGAACATGTCTTCTTGTGCATACACCAGTAATTATGTCTGAACATGTCTTCTTGTGCATACACCAGTAATTATGTCTGAACATGTCTTCTTGTGCATACACCAGTAATTATGTCTGAACATGTCTTCTTGTGCATACACCAGTAATTATGTCTGAACATGTCTTTTTGTGCATACACCAGTAATTATGTCTGACCATGTCTTCTTGTGCATACACCAGTAATTATGTCTGAACATGTCTTCTTGTGCATACACCAGTAATTATGTCTGACCATGTCTTCTTGTGCATACACCAGTAATTATGTCTGACCATGTCTTCTTGTGCATACACCAGTAATTATGTCTGAACATGTCTTCTTGTGCATACACCAGTAATTATGTCTGAACATGTCTTCTTGTGCATACACCAGTAATTATGTCTGAACATGTCTTCTTGTGCATACACCAGTAATTATGTCTGAACATGTCTTCTTGTGCATACACCAGTAATTATGTCTGAACATGTCTTCTTGTGCATACACCAGTAATTATGTCTGAACATGTCTTCTTGTGCATACACCAGTAATTATGTCTGAACATGTCTTCTTGTGCATACACCAGTAATTATGTCTGAACATGTCTTCTTGTGCATACACCAGTAATTATGTCTGAACATGTCTTCTTGTGCATACACCAGTAATTATGTCTGAACATGTCTTCTTGTGCATACACCAGTAATTATGTCTGAACATGTCTTCTTGTGCATACACCAGTAATTATGTCTGAACATGTCTTCTTGTGCATACACCAGTAATTATGTCTGAGCGTGTCTGTTCTCTGCCGAAGCAGACATCATTGTCAGCTCTTTAACTTATGTTTACAACCAGGCCTTGATTGAAGTTGTCATCACCAGCGAGGGTGCACTGTTTAACCGGGCTGTCATCTTGCTCGGAGAGCTGCTGCACATGGTAACTACACTTGTCGTTGATGAGCTGTCCAGTGCTGCTGATTGTTGCACACAAACATTGATGAGTTGTTGTGATTTGAGAATGGTACAGATTGAATGATTCTGTCCTTCCCCTCAAACATTGATGAATTGTTATGATTTGAGAATGGTATAGATTGAATGATTATGTCCTTCCCCTCAAACATTGATGAATTGTTGTGATTTGAGAATGGTACAGATTGAATGATTCCCCCTCTGCCGTGCGTCCACCTTGACGAGGTAGAGGGGCTTGCGCGTTCCAATGACCCCAAGAGCTATGCCGACGGTAGCACTGCTACTGGTAGGGTCACCCATGTCGGACAGGTCAAGGGGGAGGGACCAGACGAAGTGACGCACAAACCTGCTGCCTTGTAGGTAGACTGGGGACAGTCAAAGGCTAGGGAAAGCATCCCGAAAAGTGCTTGTCGAAATCGGATGTACTGAGCCACAAGCTTGACAAAGAAGTGCAACGTAACTTTATCATTTCATGATGCCACAGATGAAAATTAATCGTTATGGTGCTAATCCCGTGAAGTCCCATCAGGCGGTGATAGTGCCGGGCCCCCTGCCTCGAGGGGGTCCACCCATGACTACTGGTGGTCACCTTCCCCTGTGCTGTGGAGTCAAGGCACAGAGGAGTAGGTTAAGAGCTATTGACCAAATACCAAGGACACTCAACATACTACAGTGGAATGCCGAAGGAGTTTATAACAAGAAAGAATCCCTGACACAGTGTCTTCATAAAGATAGAATAGATGTGGCATGCATTCAAGAGACACACCTCAATGCCAATCGCAAATTTTTAGTCAGAGGATATCAGGCCACATGTTTCGACCGCGAAGGACATAAAGGAGGAGTTCTAATACTTACACGAAATACAATACCTTGCAGCGAAGTATCTGTGATCTCTGACAACCAAACAGAAATTATAGGTGTTGATATAATGATAATGACCTTACACTCTCAAACATGAAAATAACTGACACAAACTGCATTATTGTCGGAGACTTTAATAGCCGTTCAGAAAGATGGGGATACCCAGATACTGACAAAAGAGGAGATGAATTGGAGGACTGGGAAATAGACTCAAATCTCCATCTACTCAACAAAGCGGATGACACACCGAGCTTCTACTCCAGAAGATGGCTTACCACTTCTACTCCAGACTTAGCTTTCTGCACAGGAGACATCCTCCACAAAATCGATCGCCATGTGCTGGACCAATTAGCAGGTAGTGACCACAGACCAATCAAGCTTGTAATAAATATGGAGTATGTTCCACAGGAGCAAAAGCCCTTGCCCCGCTGGAATTACAAACGAGCAGATTGGGACAGATTTGCCATACTAACAGACAAATATTGTGAAAACATAAATACACGATATGGCAACATAAAGCAAATGGTGGAAAGTCTAAACAGAACGATAATACAGGCAGCCACTGAGTCCATTCCTAGAGGAGCGAGGAAAAATTACAAACCATACTGGACTGAAGAACTACAAAGTTTGGAGGACAAAGTTGAAGATGCCAGGAAAACAGCAGAGAGAGAACAAACAATTGAAGCGAATATCTCTCTCAAAGCCATCTCAGCAAAATATAAAAGAACAGTAAATCAAACAACAAGAGATTGTTGGAGGGAAAAAACAGAAAACCTGAATTTTGACAGGGATGGAAACAAACTATGGAAACTAGTGAAAGCCATGAACAATGAAGGACCTAGAAACAAACAAATAACAATTAAACAAGGAAATGCCTTGCTTACAGGAAAAAAGGCTGCAAATGCACTAATGAAACACTATGCAAATGCAAACCACATTGATATTACAACCGAACAGAAGAAAGCAATCAAAGACAAACAGATACATCATAGAAATACAGAGACAGCAGCAGAATATATGATGGCAAATCTAACAATGGAAGAAATGGAACAGGCAATGAATACCCTAAAAAAGAAGAAATCACCAGGAAAGGATGGAATCACAAATGAAATGCTAATAGGACTAGGCAACAAGGCAAAGAAGAAACTACTAGCAGTCCTAAATAACAGCTGGAAGAGAGGAATAGTCCCACAGGCATGGAAGGAAGCTATACTAATACCAGTCCCAAAGAAAGGAAAAGACCTGGAAGAACCAAATGGCTATCGACCTATCAGTCTACTTAGCTGTGTAGGAAAATTAATGGAACGCATTATCAATGGCAGGCTAACATGGCATCTGGAAGAAAACAAACTCTTAACACCACACCAAGCAGGATTCAGAAAGTACAGATCCACTGAAGATCAAATAACCTATATAGCTCAGGAATTAGAGGATGCCTTCCAAGAGAAAAAGCACACACTAGCAGTCTGGATAGATTTAGAAAAAGCATTTGATAAAGTATGGAAGGAAGGACTGAAAGTAAAACTGCAAAACATGCATGTTTGTGGAAAAATGTATAAATGGATCAGCCACTACCTTGAGAACAGAACTGCCAGGACAAAAGTACAAGGACAAACAAGCAAAATGATGCTGCTGGAGCAAGGTGTCCCCCAAGGAGGAGTTCTCTCACCAACATTATTCCTAGCATATATAAATGACATCACAGAAAATTTTCCAGCCAGAGTACACACATCCTCCTTTGCAGATGACCTAGCCATATGGACATCTGAAGAATATATTAGTACAGCTAACAGCAGAATACAGCAAGCCTTATTAGCGCTAGAGGACTGGTCAAAATCATGGCTAGTGAAGATAAGTGAGGAGAAAACAACATGCACAGTGTTCTCCCTCTCAAATAAAACTCAGCAACCTAAGCTGGTATTGAATGGAAAAATATTGCGCCATGAAGAAAATCCAAACTATCTAGGAGTCACCTTTGATCGTCGCCTGACATGGAAGACATAGGTTGAGAAAAATCGAACAAGAGCAAGGCAGAGAATGGCAATCATGAAAAAGCTTGCTGGTACAACGTGGGGAGCAGATGAGAAAGTTCTCAAGAAGTTATATACTGGACGGGTGAGGCCAGTACTGGAATATGGCATTGCAGCTTGGGCAACAGCAGCTAAGTCAAACTTTAACCCTTTACAGGGCACAGGTTTTTCCAATTTCTAACTCTAAACGGGCAAGATTTTTGAGGGTTTTAGTCAGATTTTAGGTGATGTTAGTAAAAAGATCATAACTAAGTTGTTAGTGAATGGATTTTAGTGAAATAAAGAGCAAAATGAAAAGAAATGCATGCAGATTAATAATTGTACTCACATGTCATATGAATAATCCAGTCTTGTTGGTATAATCCACATATGAACACAAATATTTACAAAATATTACACATTATTTGTGAGTGTCAGTCATATATACACTATGTACAAACACTGCCAACTGCTCACTGGGCTCCAAGATGCTGGGGAAAACAAGTGTCCCTACAGTAGTTCACTTGGCACACATCACAGCCATATGAACTTTCAATGGTTCGTCCTGCAGGGGTACGACGTTTGGCGTGTCTGCACGCTGAGCAGGCTTTCTTCCTGCCCTCAAACCTCACGAGCTTGTGGTTGTGGACACTTTCTGGGGCTACTACTGCTTGGCCTTTCCTCTTTGATGCAGCCTTCTTCCTGCTGGAGAATCCTGCGATTAGTTGCTTAGATAAATCCACACGGAAGTCCAGAAGGGCGTAGCGTTTGCTGGGCTTTGCTGCGGACTGCTCGAACAGGATGAATGCATTGTTTATGCATGAATCGAAGACAAAACTGAGGAGGTAGCGCCAGTATTTTCTGCACTTCTTCAGTGTAGAGTAATACCCCCTCATTTGATCTGCCTTGTCCACCCCTCCCATGCATTGGTTGTAGAGTTTGATGACAGCAGGGCAGGACACAGGCTTTCTGGTGCGAGTGTGCCGGTCCCATCGCTCAACAGTGTCCAATGTGTGTGAGGTATTGTTGGAGAGCATGAAGACATCTCTTTTATCATGCCACACAGTTGCAAGCAGATCCTCTTTCTGGAAGACTTGATGGTCCCCTTGCTTCATTTTTCTCTTTTCTCTGAATGCCAGAGGCAGATCTTTCCGGTTCTTTCTTACAGTTGCTGCCGCATACGTTTTCTCTTGGAGAAGGTTAGTAAAAAGCCCAACTGACGAAAAAAAGTTATCAAAATAGAGATGATGATACTTTCCCAAAAAGGGGGCGGCAAGCTGCATCACTACATCATGGCCCAGTCCATGCTGAATGCCACCATCTGTCTTGCCACGGTAAACAGAAAACTGGAGGAGGTAGCCAGTTGCTGACTCGCAAGCACACCACACTTTCATTCCCCATTTTGTTGGCTTGGATGGTAGATATTGTTTTAGTGCATTCCTGCCTTTGAATGGCACCATTGCCTCATCAATGGAAATTTCCTTCTTAGGGCTGTAACGTTGTAAGAACGTCCTATTAGCCATGTCAATGAGAGGCCGAATTTTGTGGAGGCGGTCACTGCCGTCAGCTGTATTGTTGTCAGCCACATGTAAATATTGCTCCAGCTTCTTGAATCTCTTCAGCGGCATCACATTCTTCACACCTGGCACTCCCAACATATCATCTGTAGACCAATACAATTCCAAACGAGGAAGATTGTGGATCCCCAATAATATGAGCAGACCAAAATAGGCCTGCATTTCGGTTGCGTTTGTTGGAACCCAGCCTCGATCATCTATTTGTTCGATCTTTTGCCTAGCATACACATTTGTTTGATCGGCAATCATTTGAAACGTTTGCTCCTCAAAGAGTTGAAGAAAGAATGCACGCTGAGAACGATCGTCAGTTGTTAAGTTGACGCCAGTTTCTTCACGAAATTCTCCGATATTCAATGTTGTTGTTGTGTTGCTCCAACCGTTTGCGTCGCGAGACGGCCCCGCCCGACTTATTTCAGAGACATTTTCTGATTCAGATTCACTTTCTTCAAAGTCCGAAAGATCTGAAGTGTGCACGCTGCACACGCTAATATCACTGAGATCCAGTTCCGATTCGTCGTCATTTTCGTGCGTTTCAATGTCACTTAAATTGAACCCATCAAAATCGCCGCTATCGCTTGAAGAATTGAGGAATTCCATTTTGAATAACAATGCACAAAAACCCCGAAAACTAATGAACTATCTGATCAAATTTAACGAAAACACTTGCAAACGTTACCCACGCTTTCACTCTATCAGCAAGACTGGTAGAAAGGAACAGGAAGTCTCGGAAATTCGCGAGATCGCATTTTTAAAATGACTAGTCGTCAAAGACGCGATTAGGCGTTATGCCCGTTTAACGCATCGAACGCTATCAGGCGATATGCCCGTTAAAGGGTTAACAAAATAAGTAGAGTCCAAAACCAAGGAATGCGAATCATAACTGGAAGCCTGAAGACAACGCCTATTAATGAACTAGAAAAGATCACTTGTTTACAACCAATGCAGGATAGAAGAGATAGCAGAGCCCAGCAACAAGCAGAAAAATTTAGAAGATATACAGACCACCCTATGTACAACAGATTTAATGGTTTTGGAAAGGGAAGACTGAAGCGTAGCAACTTTGTAGAAACTGCAAAACGAAGGATTAGGGCAGATCCTATACTTAACATATCAACAGTCAAGCCCATACACAATGCACACAAGTTCCAAGCTTGGAGATAGAAAACATTCCTGGTATTGAGAAAAAGAACACTCAGCATGAAACCGAAAGAAGAGAAATAACCCTAAACTACATAAAAGAACGTTACCCAAGCAGGAATTGGACCCATGCATACACAGATGGATCAGCCAAAAATTCAATAGAGAATGGAGGAGGAGGAATTCTCCTAAATTTAAAAAATGGAGTGAAAAAAACACATTCAATGGCAACTGGAAAATTTTCAAGTAACTTCAAAGCGGAGGTAGAGGCTTTGAAAACTGCAGCAGAAATGCTCCTGATGGAGGAAAATAAAGAGAAGCAAATAGCTATCTTCACAGATGCAAAGTCAGCTGTCTCAATACTGAAGAGCAATAACAGCACAGAACTAACTGACCTAAGAGCAGCACTCCATGGTCTATACCATAAATCCAAAAAAGTTGTAATACAGTGGATCCCATCACATTGCAGTATACCTGGAAACGAAGAGGCTGACAGACTGGCAAAAGAGGGCGGACGACTACCACAGCCTGACATAGACATAACCTATAATGAGGCAAAGAGGTTGATAAAAAGCACTTATAGAACCAAATGGGAATCAGAGCATCCAGGCCATCAGAAGGATGATGCATATTACAAACTCAACCGAAGAGAACAAGTAGCAATCTTCAGACTCCGCACAGGACATAACAGGCTGAAATACCACTTGTTCAATAAACTAAAGATAGGAGATACCGATGAATGTAATTGTAGAACTGGAAAAATGACAGCAAAACATTTGCTACAGGATTGCCCAACGTATGCAGAACAGAGAAAGATATTTTGGCCCACACCTGCTTCATTTGAGGACAAGCTCTATGGAGATATCAACAAGCTCAAGTTGACCGCAGCTTACTTTAACTGCATACAGATTGACATTTAAAGGTGCATGAAGACCCAGAGGCATGAAATGGAATATTGCTTGGATAGCAAATCCATTATGTGGAAAGTCCAAATCGAAAGCTTGCTGTGTGGGCTTCATAAAAGGTGGAAAAGTGTTCTAGTGGCACGAAATGGAATATTGCTTGGATAGCAAATCCATTACGTAGAAAGTCCGAATCAAACGCCCATTGTGTGGGCTTCATAAAAGGTGGAAAAGTGTCCTAGTGGCATGAAATGGAATATTGCTTGGATAGAAAATCCATTACGTGGAAAGTCCTAATCAAAAGCCCACTGTGTGGACTTCATAAAAGGTGGAAAAGTGTCCTAGTGGCACGAAATGGAATATTGCTTGGATAGCAAATCCATTACATGGAAAGTCCGAATCGAAAGCTCACTGTGTGGATGTCATCTGCAGACTGCATACTTCTGGTTTCCGGAAGAACAGCCTATGGTGAACGGAAGGCCCAATATACGGAAGTGAGGCTAAGCAGCCATGTGCAGGACGTGACGATTCCTTGGGTGAGCCCAGTACCAGAGCGCTATGTATCGGCTCTGCAAGTATGGAAGCCTCCTTGGATGGCGGGGAATGCCCATAGTCTGCCCCTGCCTTCCCTTGAGGGCTGACCAGGATCTTTGGCTGTTCTATATGGACCAGCTGGGATGGGGGATAACACCACAACAGTGAGAGTCAAACATCCTAAGAAACCCCCGGGAAGGTTAACCCGGTCAACAAATGCCCGCAGAAGTCGGATGTGTCGGCCTAACGGCGCAAGAACGCAGCTCTGCTGTAAACAGGCACAACGCAATCACATCCGGAAAAAAAAACAACGGATGAACGAAGAAGAAGAAGAAGAAGAATGGAAAAATATTGCGCCATGAAGAAAATCCAAACTATCTAGGAGTCACCTTTGATCGTCGCCTGACATGGAAGACACAGGTTGAGAAAAATCGAACAAGAGCAAGGCAGAGAATGGCAATCATGAAAAAGCTTGCTGGTACAACGTGGGGAGCAAATGAGAAAGTTCTCAAGAAGTTATATACTGGACGGGTGAGGCCAGTACTGGAATATGGCATTGCAGCTTGGGCAACAGCAGCTAAGTCAAACTTTAACAAAATAAGTAGAGTCCAAAACCAAGGAATGCGAATCATAACTGGAAGCCTGAAGACAACGCCTATTAATGAACTAGAAAAGATCACTTGGTTACAACCAATGCAGGATAGAAGAGATAGCAGAGCCCAGCAACAAGCAGAAAAATTTAGAAGATTGACAGACCACCCTATGTACAACAGATTTAATGGTTTTGGAAAGGGAAGACTGAAGCGTAGCAACTTTGTAGAAACTGCAAAACGAAGGATTAGGGCAGATCCTATACTTAACATATCAACAGTCAAGCCCATACACAATGCACACAAGTTCCCAGCTTGGAGACAGCAGCAACTGCCTGAGATGATAGAAAACATTCCTGGTATTGAGAAAAAGAACACTCAGCATGAAACCGAAAGAAGAGAAATAACCCTAAACTACATAAAAGAACATTACCCAAGCAGGAATTGGACCCATGCATATACAGATGGATCAGCCAAAAATTCAATAGAGAATGGAGGAGGAGGAATTCTCCTAAATTTAAAAAATGGAGTGAAAAAAACACATTCAATGGCAACTGGAAAATTTTCAAGTAACTTCAAAGCGGAGGTAGAGGCTTTGAAAACTGCAGCAGAAATGCTCCTGATGGAGGAAAATAAAGAGAAGCAAATAGCTATCTTCACAGATGCAAAGTCAGCTGTCTCAATACTGAAGAGCAATAACAGCACAGAACTAACTGACCTAAGAGCAGCACTCCATGGTCTATGCCATAAATCCCAAAAAGTTGTAATACAGTGGATCCCATCACATTGCAGTATACCTGGAAACGAAGAGGCTGACAGACTGGCAAAAGAGGGCGGACGACTACCACAGCCTGACATAGACATAACCTATAATGAGGCAAAGAGGTTGATAAAAAGCACTTATAGAACCAAATGGGAATCAGAGCATCCAGGCCATCAGAAGGATGATGCATATTACAAACTCAACCGAAGAGAACAAGTAGCAATCTTCAGACTCCGCACAGGACATAACAGGCTGAAATACCACTTGTTCAATAAACTAAAGATAGGAGATACCGATGAATGTAATTGTAGAACTGGAAAAATGACAGCAAAACATTTGCTACAGGATTGCCCAACGTATGCAGAACAGAGAAAGATATTTTGGCCCACACCTGCTTCATTTGAGGACAAGCTCTATGGAGATATCAACAAGCTCAAGTTGACCGCAGCTTACTTTAACTGCATACAGATTGACATTTAAAGGTGCATGAAGACCCAGAGGCATGAAATGGAATATTGCTTGGATAGCAAATCCATTATGTGGAAAGTCCAAATCGAAAGCTTGCTGTGTGGGCTTCATAAAAGGTGGAAAAGTGTTCTAGTGGCACGAAATGGAATATTGCTTGGATAGCAAATCCATTATGTGGAAAGTCCGAATCAAACGCCCATTGTGTGGGCTTCATAAAAGGTGGAAAAGTGTCCTAGTGGCATGAAATGGAATATTGCTTGGATAGAAAATCCATTACGTGGAAAGTCCTAATCAAAAGCCCACTGTGTGGACTTCATAAAAGGTGGAAAAGTGTCCTAGTGGCACGAAATGGAATATTGCTTGGATAGCAAATCCATTACATGGAAAGTCCGAATCGAAAGCTCACTGTGTGGATGTCATCTGCAGACTGCATACTTCTGGTTTCCGGAAGAACAGCCTATGGTGAACGGAAGGCCCAATATACGGAAGTGAGGCTAAGCAGCCATGTGCAGGACGTGACGATTCCTTGGGTGAGCCCAGTACCAGAGCGCTATGTATCGGCTCTGCAAGTATGGAAGCCTCCTTGGATGGCGGGGAATGCCCATAGTCTGCCCCTGCCTTCCCTTGAGGGCTGACCAGGATCTTTGGCTGTTCTATATGGACCAGCTGGGATGGGGGATAACACCACAACAGTGAGAGTCAAACATCCTAAGAAACCCCCGGGAAGGTTAACCCGGTCAACAAATGCCCGCAGAAGTCGGATGTGTCGGCCTAACGGCGCAAGAACGCAGCTCTGCTGTAAACAGGCACAACGCAATCACATCCGGAAAAAAAAACAACGGATGAACGAAGAAGAAGAAGAAGAAGAATGGAAAAATATTGCGCCATGAAGAAAATCCAAACTATCTAGGAGTCACCTTTGATCGTCGCCTGACATGGAAGACACAGGTTGAGAAAAATCGAACAAGAGCAAGGCAGAGAATGGCAATCATGAAAAAGCTTGCTGGTACAACGTGGGGAGCAAATGAGAAAGTTCTCAAGAAGTTATATACTGGACGGGTGAGGCCAGTACTGGAATATGGCATTGCAGCTTGGGCAACAGCAGCTAAGTCAAACTTTAACAAAATAAGTAGAGTCCAAAACCAAGGAATGCGAATCATAACTGGAAGCCTGAAGACAACGCCTATTAATGAACTAGAAAAGATCACTTGGTTACAACCAATGCAGGATAGAAGAGATAGCAGAGCCCAGCAACAAGCAGAAAAATTTAGAAGATTGACAGACCACCCTATGTACAACAGATTTAATGGTTTTGGAAAGGGAAGACTGAAGCGTAGCAACTTTGTAGAAACTGCAAAACGAAGGATTAGGGCAGATCCTATACTTAACATATCAACAGTCAAGCCCATACACAATGCACACAAGTTCCCAGCTTGGAGACAGCAGCAACTGCCTGAGATGATAGAAAACATTCCTGGTATTGAGAAAAAGAACACTCAGCATGAAACCGAAAGAAGAGAAATAACCCTAAACTACATAAAAGAACATTACCCAAGCAGGAATTGGACCCATGCATATACAGATGGATCAGCCAAAAATTCAATAGAGAATGGAGGAGGAGGAATTCTCCTAAATTTAAAAAATGGAGTGAAAAAAACACATTCAATGGCAACTGGAAAATTTTCAAGTAACTTCAAAGCGGAGGTAGAGGCTTTGAAAACTGCAGCAGAAATGCTCCTGATGGAGGAAAATAAAGAGAAGCAAATAGCTATCTTCACAGATGCAAAGTCAGCTGTCTCAATACTGAAGAGCAATAACAGCACAGAACTAACTGACCTAAGAGCAGCAATCCATGGTCTATGCCAGAAATCCAAAAAAGTTGTAATACAGTGGATCCCATCACATTGCAGTATACCTGGAAACGAAGAGGCTGACAGACTGGCAAAAGAGGGCGGACGACTACCACAGCCTGACATAGACATAACCTATAATGAGGCAGAGAGGTTGATAAAAAGCACTTATAGAACCAAATGGGAATCAGAGCATCCAGGCCATCAGAAGGATGATGCATATTACAAACTCGACCGAAGAGAACAAGTAGCAATCTTCAGACTCCGCACAGGACATAACAGGCTGAAATACCACTTGTTCAATAAACTAAAGATAGGAGATACCGATGAATGTAATTGTAGAACTGGAAAAATGACAGCAAAACATTTGCTACAGGATTGCCCAACGTATGCAGAACAGAGAAAGATATTTTGGCTCACACCTGCTTCATTTGAGGACAAGCTCTATGGAGATATCAACAAGCTCAAGTTGACCGCAGCTTACTTTAACTACATACAGGTTGACATTTAAAGGTGCATGAAGACCCAGAGGCATGAAATTGAATATTGCTTGGATAGCAAATCCATTATGTGGAAAGTCCAAATCGAAAGCTCGCTGTGTGAGCTTCATAAAAGGTGGAAAAGTGTTCTAGTGGCACGAAATGGAATATTGCTTGGATAGCAAATCCATTACGTGGAAAGTCCGAATCAAAAGCCCATTGTGTGGGCTCCATAAAAGGTGGAAAAGTGTCCTAGTGGCATGAAATGGAATATTGCTTGGATAGCAAATCCATTACGTGGAAAGTCCGAATCAAAAGCCCACTGTGTGGACTTCATAAAAGGTGGAAAAGTGTCCTAGTGGCACGAAATGGAATATTGCTTGGATAGCAAATCCATTACATGGAAAGTCCGAATCGAAAGCTCACTGTGTGGATGACATCTGCAGACTGCATACTTCTGGTTTCCGGAAGAACAGCCTATGGTGAACGGAAGGCCCAATATACGGAAGTGAGGCTAAGCAGCCATGTGCAGGACGTGACGATTCCTTGGGTGAGCCCAGTACCAGAGCGCTATGTATCGGCTCTGCAAGTATGGAAGCCTCCTTGGATGGCGGGGAATGCCCATGGTCTGCCCCTACCTTCCCTTGAGGGCTGACCAGGATCTTTGGCTGTTCTATATGGACCAGCTGGGATGGGGGATAACACCACAACAGTGAGAGTCAAACGTCCTAAGAAACCCCCGGGAAGGTTAACCCGGTCAACAAATGCCCGCAGAAGTCGGATGTGTCGGCCTAACGGCGCAAGAACGCAGCTCTGCTGTAAACAGGCACAACGCAATCACATCCGAAAAAAATCTCCGGATGAACGAAGAAGAAGAAGAAGAATGATTCTGTCCTTCCCCTCAAACATTTATGAATTGTTGTGATTTGAGAATAGTACAGATTGAATGATTCTGTCCTTCCCCTCAAACATTTATGAATTGTGATTTGAGAATAGTACAGATTGAATGATTCTGTCCTTCCCCTCAAACATTTATGAATTGTGATTTGAGAATGGTACAGATTGAATGATTCTGTCCTTCCCCTCAAACATTTATGAATTGTGATTTGAGAATGGTACAGATTGAATGATTCTGTCCTTCCCCTCAAACATTGATGAATTGTTGTGATTTGAGAATGGTACAGATTGAATGATTCTGTCCTTCCCCTCAAACATTGATGAATTGTTGTGATTTGAGAATGGTACAGATTGAATGATTCTGTCCTTCCCCTCAAACATTGATGAATTGTTGTGATTTGAGAATGGTACAGATTGAATGATTCTGTCCTTCCCCTCAAACATTGATGAATTGTTGTGATTTGAGAATGGTACAGATTGAATGATTCTGTCCTTCCCCTCTGTTATTTAGTCCATGACCAAGTTTACTGTGTGCCACTTGTGCACATCTGTGCTATAATTCCTTGTTCTAGTTATTTGTTGCCTTTTCTGATTCTGTATGCTGTAATCTATTCTGTCATCTGATTAAATGTTCTATTTATATGTTATGTCATCTGATGCCATGTTCTAGTTATCTGTTCTGTAGTTTGATATCATGTTCTAGTTAACTGCTCTGTTGTTTGATATCATGTTCTGTCATCTGATTTTATATTCTTCTTCTTCTTCTTCGTTCATCCGGAGTTTTTTTCCGGACGTGATTGCGTTGTGCCTGTCCACAGCAGAGCTGCGTTCTTGCGCCGTTAGGCCGACACATCCGACTTCTGCGGGCATTTGTTGACCGGGTTAACCTTCCCGGGGGTTTCTTAGGACGTTTGGCTCTCACTGTTGTGGTGTTATCCCCCATCCCAGCTGGCCCATATAGAACAGCCAAAGACATCCTGGTCAGCCCTCAAGGGAAGGCAGGGGCAGACCATGGGCATTCCCCGCCATCCAAGGAGGCTTCCATACTTGCAGAGCCAACACACAGCGCTCTGGTACTGGGCTCACCCAAGGAATCGTCACGTCCTGCACATGGCTGCTTAGCCTCACTTCCGTATATTGGGCCTTCCATTCACCATAGGCTGTTCTCCCGGAAACCAGAAGTATGCAGTCTGCAGATGACATCCACACAGTGAGCTTTCGATTCGGACTTTCCACATAATGGATTTGCTATCCAAGCAATATTCCATTTCGTGCCACTAGGACACTTTTTCCACCTTTTATGAAGCCCACAGAGTGTGCTTTCGATTCGGACTTTCCACATAATGGATTTGCTATCCAAGCAATATTCCATTTCGTGCCACTGGGACACTTTTTCCACCTTTTATGAAGCCCACACAGTGAGCTTTTGGTTCGGACTTTCCACGTAATGGATTTGCTATCCAAGCAATATTCCATTTCATGCCTCTGGGGCGCTTTTGTAACCGACATACCTGTGGTATGAAGTGCGGCAGTCTAAATACTTCTTCATGCACCTTTAAATGTCAACCTGAATGTAGTTAAAGTAAGCTGCAGTCAACTTGAGCTTGTTGATATCTCCATAGAGCTTGTCCTCAAATGAAGCAGGTGTGGGCCAAAATATCTTTCTCTGTTCTGCATATATTGGGCACTCCTGCAGCAAATGTTTAGCTGTCATTTTACCAGTTCCACAATTGCATTCATCGGTATCTCCTATCTTTAGTTTATTGAACAAGTGGTATTTCAGCCTGTTATGTCCTGTGCGGAGTCTGAAGATTGCTACTTGTTCTCTTCGGTCGAGTTTGTAATATGCATCATCCTTCTGGTGACCTGGATGCTCTGATTCCCATTTGGTTCTATAAGTGCTTTTTATCAACCTCTTTACCTCGTTATAGGTTATGTCTATGTCAGGCTGTGGTAGTCGTCCGCCCTCTTTTGCCAGTCTGTCAGCCTCTTCATTTCCAGGTATACTGCAATGTGATGGTATCCACTGTATTACAACTTTTTTGGATTTCTGGCATAGACCATGGAGTGCTGCTCTTAGGTCAGCTATTTC
Organism: Cepaea hortensis; assembly: GCA_963921405.1. Taxonomy (NCBI): domain Eukaryota; kingdom Metazoa; phylum Mollusca; class Gastropoda; order Stylommatophora; family Helicidae; genus Cepaea; species Cepaea hortensis. The sequence goes on from OY992885.1 coordinate 114,998,651, forward strand.
TGTGCTGTAATTGCTCTTCAGTATTGAGACAGCTGACTTTGCATCTATAAAGATAGCTATTTGCGTCTCTTTATTTTCCTCCATCAAGAGCATTTCTGCTGCAGTTTTCAGAGCCTCTACCTCCGCTTTGAAGTTACTTGAAAACTTTCCAGTTGCCACTGAATGTGTTTTTTTTACTCCATTTTTTAAATTTAGGAGAATTCCTCCTCCTCCATTCTCTACTGAATTTTTGGCTGATCCATCTGTATATGCATGGGTCCAATTGCTGCTTGGGTAATGTTCTTTTATGTAGTTTAGGGTTATTTCTCTTCTTTCGGTTTCATGCTGAGTGTTCTTTTTCTCAATACCAGGAATGTTTTCTATCATCTCAGGCAGTAGCTGCTGTCTCCAAGCTGGGAACTTGTCTGCATTGTAAATGGGTTTGACTGTTGATATGTTAAGTATGGGATCTGCCCTAATCTTTCGTTTTGCAGTTTCTACAAAGTTGCTACGCTTCAGTCTTCCCTTTCCAAAACCACTAAACCTTTTATACATAGGGTGGTCTGTCAATCTTCTAAATTTTTCAGCTTGTTGCTGGGCTCTGCTATCTCTTCTATCCTGCATTGGTTGTAAACAAGTGATCTTTTCTAGTTCATTAATAGGCGTTGTCTTCAGGCTTCCAGTTATGATTCGCATTCCTTGATTTTGGACTCTGCTTATTTTGTTAAAGTTTGACTTAGCTAGCTGCTGTTGCCCAAGCTGCAATGCCATATTCCAGTACTGGCCTCACCCGTCCAGTATATAACTTCTTGAGAACTTTCTCATCTGCTCCCCACGTTGTACCAGCAAGCTTTTTCATGATTGCCATTCTTTGCCTTGCTCTTGTTCGATTTTTCTCAACCTGTGTCTTCCATGTCAGGCGACGATCAAAGGTGACTCCTAGATAGTTTGGATTTTCTTCATGGCACAATATTTTTCCATTCAATACCAGCTTAGGTTGCTGAGTTTTAGTTGAGAGGGAGAACACTGTGCATGTTGTTTTCTCCTCACTTATCTTCACTAGCCATGATTTTGACCAGTCCTCTAGTACTAATAGGGCTTGCTGTATTCTGCTGTTAGCTGTACTAATATATTCTTCAGATGTCCATATGGCTAGGTCATCTGCAAAGGATGATTTGTGTACTCTGGCTGGAAAATTGTCTGTGATGTCATTTATATATGCTAGGAATAATGTTGGTGAAAGAACTCCTCCTTGGGGGACACCTTGCTCCAACAGCATCCTTTTGCTGGTTTGTCCTTGTACTTTTGTCCTGGCAGTTCTGTTCTCAAGGTAGTGGCTGATCCAATTGTACATTTTCCCACAAACATGCATTTTTTGCAGTTTTACTTTCAGTCCTTCCTTCCATACTTATCAAATGCTTTTTCTAAATCTATCCAGACCGCTAGTGTGTGCTTTTTCTCTTGGAAGGCATCCTCTATTTCCTGAGCTATATAGGTTATTTGATCTTCAGTGGATCTGTACTTTCTGAATCCTGCTTGGTGAGGTGTTAAGAGTTGGTTTTCTTCCAGATGCCATGTTAGCCTGCCATTGATAATGCGTTCCATTAATTTTCCTACACAGCTAAGAAGACTGATAGGTCGATAGCCATTTGGTTCTTCCAGGTCTTTTCCTTTCTTTGGGACTGGTATTAGTATAGCTTCCTTCCATGCCTGTGGGACTATTCCCCTCTTCCAGCTGTAATTTAGGACTGCTAGTAGTTTCTTTCTTGCCTTAGTGCCTAGTCCTATTAGCATTTCATTTGTGATTCCATCCTTTCCTGGTGATTTCTTCTTTTTTAGGGTATTCATTGCCTGTTCCATTTCTTCCATTGTTAGATTTGCCATCATATATTCTGCTGCTGTCTCTGTATATCTATGATGTATCTGTTTATCTTTGATTGCTTTCTTCTGTTCGGCTGTAATATCAATGTGGTTTGCATTGGCATAGTGTTCCATTAGTGCATTTGCAGCCTTTTTTCCTGTAAGCAAGGCATTTCCTTGTTTAATTGTTATTTGTTTGTTTCTAGGTCCTTCATTGTTCATGGCTTTCACTAGTTTCCATAGTTTGTTTCCATCCCTGTCAAAATTCAGGTTTTCTGTTTTTTTCCTCCAACAATCTCTTGTTGTTTGATTTACTGTTCTTTTATATTTTGCTGAGATGGCTTTGAGAGAGATGTTCGCTTCAGTTGTTTGTTCTCTCTCTGCGGTCTTTCTAGCATCTTCAACTTTGTCCTCCAAAATTTGTAGTTCCTCGGTCCAGTATGGTTTGTAATTTTTCCTCGCTCCTCTTGGAATAGACTCAGTGGCCGCCTGTATTATTGCTCTGTTTAGACTTTCCACCATTTGCTTCATGTTGCCATATCGTGTATTTATGTTTTCACAATATTTGTCTGTTAGTATGGAAAATCTGTCCCAGTCTGCTCGTTTGTAATTCCAGCGAGGCAAAGGCTTTTGCTCCTGTGGAACATACTCCATATTTATTACAAGCTTGATTGGTCTGTGGTCACTACCTGCTAATTGGTCAAGCACATGGCGATCGATTTTGTGGAGGATGTCTCCTGTGCAGAAAGCTAAGTCTGGAGTAGAAGTGGTAATCCATCTTCTGGAGTAGAAGCTCGGTGTGTCATCCGCTTTGTTGAGTAGATGGAGATTTGAGTCTATTTCCCAGTCCTCCACTTCATCTCCTCTTTTGTCAGTATCTGGGTATCCCCATCTTTCTGAGCGGCTATTAAAGTCTCCGACAACAATGCAATTTGTGTCAGTTATTTCCATGTTTGAGAGTGTAAGATCCTTATCTGCCGGGCTATACAGATTGTAAATTCTTATTTTCATGTCCTTTATCATTATATCAACACCTATAATTTCCGTTTGGTTGTCAGAGATCACAGATACTTCGCTGCAAGGTATTGTATTTTGTGTAAGTATTACAACTCCTCCTTTGTGTCCTTCGCGGTCAAAACGTGTGGCCTGATATCCCTCGACTGAAAATGTACGATTGGCATTGAGGTGTGTCTCTTGAATGCATGCCACATCTATTCTATCTTTATGAAGACGCTGTGTTAGGGAGGCTTTCTTGTTATAAACTCCTTCGGCATTCCATTGTAGTATGTTGAGAGTCCGGGGTGTTTGGTCAGTAGCTCTTAACCTACTCCTCTGTGCCTTGACTCCACAGCACAGGGGAAGGTGACCACCAGTAGTCATGGGTGGACCCCCTCGAGGCAGGGGGCCCGGCACTATCACCGCCTGATGGGACTTCACGGGATTAGCACCATAACGATTAATTTTCATCTGTGGCATCATGAAATGATAAAGTTACGTTGCACTTCTTTGTCAAGCCTGTGGCTCAGTACATCCAATTTCGACAAGCATTTTTCGGGATGCTTTCCCTAGCCTTTGACTGTCCCCAGTCTACCTACAAGGCAGCAGGTTTGTGCGTCACTTCGTCTGGTCCCTCTCCCTTGACCTGTCCGACATGGGTGACCCTACCAGTAGCTGTGCTACCGTCGGCATAGCTCTTGGGGTCATTGGAACGCTCAAGCCCCTCTACCTCGTCAAGGTGGACGCACGGCAGAGGGGATTTTATATTCTGATTATCTGTTCTGTCTTCTGATATCATGTTCTAGTTGACCTGCAGTGACAGCTTCAGTAAGACAGCAATAAATGAACATGGCCCCCAGCGACAGCTTAACCCTTTACAGGGCAGACGCTTGTCCATTTTGTAGCCCTGAACGGGCAAGATTTTTTTCAGGTTTGGAAAAAGTTCGGGTCGCGTTAGTAAAAACATCACAAATAAGGTGTTAGTCAACCGATTTTAGTTAAATAAACAACACAATGAAGGGAAAAGCATGCAGAATATGTTACTCACGTGATTGTTGCCGGTAATCCATACATGAACACAAATATTTACGAAATACGGCATGTTGTTTGTGATTTTCCGTCACCTATACGGCAATATACAAACACATTTTCAGAATCATAATCACTTTCTTTAAAGTCCGACTCACGACTGCTAATGCAAAGTAACGCTTTGCACTGATATCTAGCTCCGATTAATAGTCAACTTCGTGCCCTTTAATGTCATTTAAAATTAACCTAGCGAAATCTCGGCTATCACTTGAAGAATCGCCGAAATCCATTTTGAAAAATAGCGTAAAAATCCCGAAAACTATCAAAAATTGTCCTTAAAAGTCCGTTTAAATTGATACTATCGCGTTTACAAATGGCGGCCACGTTGTCAAGCTGTAGGCGAAAGCGAAAGTAGCCGTCGGAAGTGTCGGAAAGCCGAGAGATCGCGATTTTACAATGCATAATAGTATCGGCCGGAATCGGCCGTTGCGATCGTTTTCTCGCATCGGCCGGAATCAGACGCTGTGCCTTGTAAAGGGTTAAAGAACTCTCCCCACATTGGTAGAACCATCATCAGGCTGAATTGATTATCTCCTTTGCCCATTCACTCTTTAGTATACCACCTGGGATCCTTTCCACTAGAGGTACATTGCCACCGGGAGTCCTTTTCTACCTGGGATCTTTTGCCACCCGGGGTGCATTGCCATCTGGGATCCATTGCTAACTACAGTCAGTTGCTACCATGCAATCATTGTCATCTGGGATCTATTATCACCTGTGGTTCTTGTGTACAATGCCATTTGGGGTTTCATTGCCACTAGGGTCCAATGCCACCAGGGGTCATTGTTACATGGGCTCTGTTGCCATCTGGGGGACATTTCCATCTGGGGGTCTGTTGCTGACTGGGAGCCATTTCTGTCTAGGTCTGTTGCTGACTGGGGGGCATTTCTGCCTGGGGTATGTTGCTGACTGGGGGACATTTCTTTCTGGGGTCTGTTGCCATCTGGGGGACATTTCTGTCTAGGTCT